>JAJVSH010000003.1:2766360-2894059 GCA_021460005.1 Tetramorium alpestre | reverse complement strand
ATATATATACGCGCGATCACTTTTCCGGCTTTAACGCCCAGCTTTTATGTTGCTCGCAATTACCCCGGTGGAAGGCATTAGCCCGTAAACAATGGCCGCGCGGCAAACAGATTAATAATCCTTGTCGAGATTAAGCCAGTACGTATTATTTAACTCTTTAATTGGACGTTAGGTGCTTTTTCATCTAATCGCAAAATATTGTTAACAAATTTTGAGTCTTTAATTTAACGCCGGACGTACCGACTCCGATCGCGTGTGTGTGTGTGTGTGCCCCAATCTCCCTTTTCCACCCCACTTGGCGTAATGATTTTTATGTACTGCGTCGAGTTTGTACGTAATGTTTCGCGCATACAATTCGTACGTTCTCCGCGCCGTTTTATCGCCTCGTCGTTGAATCGAATATTCAATTTTACTTTTTCTACCCCTTCAAGCACTGGTCTTCTGTTTTTCTAGTTTGTTCGCTGTATTACTTTGTATCCTGGTTCTATTGCTTTTTCTGCTCAGAAATGGCCATCTCTCCATCGTTCTCTTTCTCGTTCTTCCTCTCTCCCTAGTCCGATAGCATCTACAACGTGTGCGAAAGTGTACCAACAATAAACTAGTGCCCATAATAAAAAGCAACAAGGTTTTAGTCAAACGCGTCGCTTAGCGAACACGTTTACTCCGTGGTAACGCTGATTTATTCATGATCGTCGCGTTTATCGCGCACCATGCCGGTTAGCGTCGGCGAAAAATGTTAATGTTGACACGGGTTAATTGCAGAAAATTCATGTACACGGAGTATTTCTTTTTTTCGCGTTCCTGTTTACACACCTTGGCCTAGACAAAAATAGTCCCCGGTATAATCAACTGCCGTGAAAAAAACTCTTTTTACGGCGGACATTCCAATGTTTCGAAAAGACTCAGGAACGCGATCACCAAGATATCAGCTCGAATTTTGCTTATGAATTAGAGAGGAGAGTTGATATTTAATATAAAACACGTCTTGATACGCGACACGTAAGCACATAGAGGATCACCTGACAAAGGGCTTGATCTCCCGTGATAACGCTTCTTTCTTTTTTCTTTTCTCGTCTATGGAAAGTTTCTCCGAGAGAACGAGGAAAAAAGTCGCCGTCCTGCGGTGTAAAGCAGAATTATGTCGCGCCGTTATAGCGGGTTACACGAGGCTACCTTTTACGGGGCTTCCTGCTGGGTGTGCTGGGTTTTAGTTAGTAAGGGCGCGAGCGAACGAGCGAACGAGCGAGCGCGAATACTAAAGGCTACCGAAAGTTTCTTCGTCAGGAAAAACCATTAGCCGGCCCGTACGCCTTCTCTTTCGTGCACGGGCATAGGCGGCACACTTTCGTCGGCTTTGTTACGACCGTCGTCGTCGAGCGGAATCTGTTTTAAAAGTATCAGAGACCGAGAGAGAGAATCCGTCCCAGCCGCAGTCATCCCGCGAGGCGATAAAAATTTTCCACGCGCGTGGCCTATCGCGGCGAGCTTTTCCACGGGTTTCCGCGCCGAGGTTCCGGCACACAGTTGACGAAACGCAAAAGCTCGGGGACATTTTCATGCTTGGCTGTTCGTCGGGCCTGTCATCGCACGCGCGTCAAACAAAAGTGTGCACGCAATTTGCAGCGTATGAAAAATCAACTTTTTCTGAATATTATAAAAATACTCGAAATAAATAATGTGAATTAATTTTTAAATTTTCGCAAAATATTCTGTTGACTTTTAGAAAACACAATAAGGCAAACCTCGAGACAAAAATTTTCCTTCGTGATTTTATATAAAAAATTAAATGTTCGACGAATATTTGTAACGGAATAAAAAAAAGATGAATATTTAGTTTCAAGCACTATTGAGGGATGTTTTTTTTGGCCCGCGGATATGTAAAAACAAATAGCTTGCATTGCAACCCTGTGGTTTACGGTTATTATTCTATATTTACTGGCATATGTGACAATGATATGTAAAAGTGCGGAATAAATACCAATTAGCGCCGAGAGGTTACAATATAACATATCGGGTACAGTTTATGTGTAGCCTGTTATTAAAATCTCCGGCAGGTGCTTTTTACCTTTTACCTTCTAAAGTTGACATTGTGTATCGTAAATTTTGAAATAATAATATAAAGTTAACAAGCATTATAAATAAATGCAATAAACAACATGTAAAAAAAGTGACGCAATATGTAATGCATTAGTCCAACGAAAAAAAAAAAAAGTATCAAATTTTCTCGCTTTCTTCAAGTTTATTTCCTCGTTTTTCTGTAACACACTTCTATTTATAAATAAATATATCTGTGAAACTTTACTCGCGGTGCACGCTAAGCATTTATTTGCGCACACGTTCAAATAAAATCCCGTTGTTTCCAACACAAAAAAAAAGCGAAATCGTTCGAACGGAGACAGTAATGGTGATAAAAGTGGTTACGTAAAAGCAGTCAGGAATATCTAAATTAATCCAAATTGCATGGAAGATGTTGCGCGAGAAGCCACGTAAAAATACCTTTTAATTCCGAGAACGGGTTTCTAGAATACGACGGAGAGCTTTCCGTGAGCTTGAAAATTCAGAAAAAGTGCGTTTTGATAACTGTAAAGTTCATGATATCTCCAAAACTTTGTGACCGCGTAAAAATAAGTACAAAATAAGTTATCTAAATTAAATTCACAATGAGGCTACATGACGATTCGACGATGAGGCGAGCTGACATTCCTGTTTGAAAAATTAGATAAAAGTTGATATCGCCAAGGCGAGAGAGTGTAGAGAGAATTAATGTAGAGAAAATTTGGTCTTCAGCACCTATTATTAAAACATATTTTCAATTTCGACGTAATTTCAGTATATCTGTTATTCAAACGTGTATCAATATTATTTCAATTTCCATGTAATTTTGCACATTCAAAGCGCGTAATTGAAAGCGTCTAATTGCTCGCACAATTTACTTCAATGGTATTTAATTTGGCTTTAATTAGATCTCTCTTGATAATAATCTATTTTTAGGCGCAACGCCATTATAATTCTCCCACGTTTTTCGCGCTCATTGTCCGAAATACTTATTTTTATCTCACTCATTCCTGCTCTAAACAGCGCGGTTCGTCGTTGGGGGGCGACAAGCTTGGCTCTAAATTAATTACTAAACAATGCCGAGGTGCCGCGCCGCAGCGCATGGCGTCTTTATTAAACGAGTTCACCAACCAAGCATTTACTTAACCGACACATCACCCCCAAGGGTTGTCGCCTTTTACTCATAAATATATTCCCTCTCGCGCTCTCTTTCTCCTTGGCTAAATTTGATTTCTCCTAGCTTTCATGCCTTTGCCTTCACAATTTCTTTCGTCCAGTCTGCATTTAATGATATACCTCGTGCAAAATCGCATAATAGACACTCATGTGAGACACTCATATAACTCGAACAAGCTATTCATTCTACGTTGAAAGTGCACAAGGATATTTTAATCGAGAATAAAAAGCATAGAGCTCTGACACACCGTTTGTGGCAGCCGTCGTCGCGGATTTGTTTCTTCGTTCATGTAAAATTGATTTCTCGTTCCAGGCGGCGAGCACGCGGACGCTGCAGAGCGACGTTTGTCTTGCGTTCAGGCCGCAAAATTCCGGCATCATCGTCGTGCACACGTAGAGACAGAGGCCGATGCACGAGCGGTGCCGCGCCGAGGCTTTCACGGCGATTGCTTTTTCGGCGTCGTTTGTCAGTCTGGACGCTCGGCGAGAAATCATTCGACCGTAGAGGAAGCAAACGCGCCATGAAGTCGACTATCGCCGACTATCTCTGCATCCCTCTCAGAAGTATCGTCGCAGTTTCTTTTTCTCTCTTTACTTAGAAGAAAAATGCAAAGGTAATTTTAATATCGAATTTTTATACGAACGATATTAGTATTTAACTAATTTTTATTTCTGACGTTAGAGATTATCGTCGAATGGAATATTTAGTATTATGAATAATTTAAATTACAAAAATATATTGATGATAAAATTACTTTGCTAAATATGCTTCAAGAGACATTTTGTTTTAGATTGCTTTTGAATTTTTTATTTAGCGAGAATCAGAACAAAACGAAAATTGAAGTTTAAACATTCTTTTATTTTTAAATTAACAATATGAATGTGACTTTTTTGCTGGAATGCCAATTCTATCTCAAGAAAAGTTTATTGTCACATTCAAAGATTATTTTAACGTTACTTTAATAATAGTTTTATCTCAATTGTTATATTAATTGGAGGAAAATTTGAGTATATTTAAATAAAGTACATTTAAATAAATTAAATATAAATTGTATTTTTATAAAGATAATTTTAACTTGCAATTGATTTTCTTTCGTCGAGAATTTAGTTTTAAATTAAATCAACTGTTTATATATTTAACATTTTCTTTATGCGTTTGAAATGAAAATCATCAAAGCTATCAAGGTAAAATTTACTTATATACATATACAAAATTAAAAAACAAATCTTTAAAAATTCAATCTTTATAAAGTTGGAAACAACTTGAATATTTTCTAGAAATAGAATCCTACGTGGCGTGTGAAGAAAATATTGTACATTAAACGTATAAGAACGTCACTTCAATTCCTTTTCATTTTTCTTCCGTGTGATCGCCTCTATTTATAAAGCGTTAATAACACGATGTCATTAACAGAGAGTAACGTAAGATTTGCGAAATAGAAATTTCCTAGAATTACGATGAATTTTCTTCTCAAACAAACGGCGCACGTCGCGGTTCTGTAAATCCTGTGGATTGTAAAGTTTCCACGGTCACGTGTGCGGAAAGTTTCTGCGTGTCAAGAAAAAGCATCAGCGGCGACGAAGCGCGTCGCCGGGCTATTTACTTCCTTATTTATTATTTTTCGTGCGGACCATCACCACCTTACCTCCCCCGTCCCGATACACGTGAAACTTTCCGGGAGGATTCCCCGTGGGATCGGTGTCCGTTTCCACCGCAAAGTTGCGCCCCCGGGGGTGCAACGGCAGTTCGGTAACTCAGAGAAGGGAGGGCGAAGAGTGTCCTCGAGAGGGAAGGAGGTAGACAGACCGACGCGATGGCATCGGGAAACTTATGGAGTTACAATGTCGACGACGCGACGCGCGACGTGGCGGGCCTGGTTAACGATAATACTAGCTTCACTGCCGATGTCACTGCCGACTCTCCCGCGGCGGAATTGTAAGACAAGACGACGCGACTGTGTCGCGGATTCGCCGAGCACGTCGCCGTCGCACTCTCGCCAGATTTCCGATTGGAAACGTTCATATTGATTTGGTTTTGAGCAAACGAATCCTCAGAGAAAACGGTGGAGAGAAGACGTGCGTTAATTCCGACTTGATGGAGCATGGATGCTCGAACGTCACAACGTGGAACGTAAGTTGGCACGCACACGTGCGCGCACAATGACGTGAGTATCCTAACTGAATTCCGTTAATTGATTCGCCGGTTGAGTTGGCGTGCTAATTAATTCGCTGACAAATTTCATTCGAAACGGCCGTGCAGCCCCGAATATTGCGCAGTGAGTTAACTAGTTCCGATGATGACCGGCAGCATACGATGAAACGCGCAAGTTGCAAGTAGTATGTGTCACGTAGACGAGGGGTTTAGCAGTGTAGTTGCGGGGATGAACCATCGCGCTTGCTCGCGCCCGAGGGATCGTTCATAAATTATGGACGCATTAATTATAACGGAGTTTGCGGACGCGAGTGTTTAGATTGACTTGACGGCGAAATGGCCATGGTGTGTCCCCCACCCGTTCTCTCGCATGGTCGTGCCATGCGTTTGGGATGTTGTCCCAAACGATGATGCTCAGGCAAAGATATATGCAAGGATCTCGCGATATCGTCTTAATTGATTAAGCCGCATAAATAACATACTATCAAAGCTACGTTGACCGCGTAGTTAACAACCATTGTATCAACAGGATTCTCTCTGTCTGCCGCCTCGAGGCATCGAAGTCACTGTCATCGATAGGACGTAGTGCGACAAGCATACGCTTTCTGCTCTTCACCACACAGACAAGAATGCAAAAATGCAAAATGTTCAGTGTTATTATAACATTGCTTTTCATCGAATAAAAATCTGTCATATTTAAAATGTAATGTAAACATAATTTTCGTTACAACACTTGTGAGGTTTGACGTTTTTCGCTTTTAGATATGTCATCGGTAGAAGAAGAGGAAAAAGCGAGCGAGTGTTAGAAGGAGATCGAAAGAGAGTTAGTTCGGCAAGAATAGCGTTCATGCAGCTTCCGTTCCGAGCCGTTTAGTGAAGCGAGAAAGAAGTGAAGCGAGAAGTATGACACAGACCTCAGAGGTGTTGGCGACATCATTTGTTGGGCTACTGACCGCGTTGTTGGAGTGCGTTTGATCCGTCTTGAGTTCACGGTGATTGCTGAACTGCACGTAGACTGCTCTGCCTCTGAGTTGGGCCACGCCGGAAGCGTAGTAGGTCACCATAGTCGCTGCAGCGTTCTCGTCCGCCATTTCAAGAAACGCCTGCAACAATAAAAAAAGATTTGGTCAATTAACACGAAGAAACTCGAAATTATTTGACTTTAAATATTTCAAATAAATAAATACATTATTTTTTGCACAAGTATACATATACATATATTGTGATTCAATTGTTAATTTTTTTTATGTTAACATGTAACGATGATTATATAAAATTTTTTAAGATGTATTGTACTCCTATTTAATTAAATTTAAATATTTAAATAATCTAAACGTAAGCGCTCTTATAATGAGACTAATTGAAGGTCCGATATGTAATACGCTTTTACTACTTAACTACAGCTTCTACTACAGCTCAGTGTATGATTTCACAAAGCATTTACGTTTTGTAGTTTTGCTGAACAAAATCTCTTGCACAGTTTGAGATAAAAGGGGACTGTCCAAGTTTGCGCAGTTACTTTAACCCGAAACCGATCTCGGGGAGTTATGTCGAGAATCTTTTCTGATTTATGCGCGGAAAGGTAAAACATGCAGGAAGGAACGGAAAGCATTTTTATATTTACCTCGGAGCGCAAGTCGTAATGGAATATCTGAAACTCGTGTACGGGCAAACATGTGCGGAACAAACGACAAAATTCAAGGGAGACGAAAAGGCGAGGCGAGTTTGAGGCAAACTTACGTACAAGAATTTCGTTTTAATTACGTCATTCCGTGGCAAAATGGCACGTGATTCTGTAAAAATGCTTTCTTTCATTTAAATATTTTATTCTTTTCATTCGTTTCAATAAAAGAAATATGCCTTTTTCAGTTTGGTTGGATTTTAGTACCTATAATTTTATGTAAATATTTTATTTCAGCTCAGCAAGTTGAATCATTATTATTAAATTAAGTATCGTGTACTATTTCGGCTTCAATTTGAAATTGTTTCAAAATCGACATTATTCAGCGCGCAGTTTGCCGAGAATAAAATGTATACATTATGTATATATATATATATATATATATGTATATACAAGGCATCGTTCTATCACTTGTGTTATTTCCGTAAACGGTTATTAAGTTTATTTACCACTGTTTTAATAATTATTACTTTTTTTTTACGAAGCAGCTTCTATCGTACAGCTATATTACATATCGTAATAATTTATATTGTAATTGCGTCGAAAATAAAAATATAATCGTATAACAGAGAAAGAATAGCGTCTCTCTTGAGACCTTGAGTGAATTTCGCTTGGATTCTTTTCTCCTTTGAGTGTTCATGAAATTAATAATCCCGTATTTCTAAATCGTCCTCGTGCGCAACTCGGCGTAAAGGAAAATTCCCCGAAGACTCGGGTTGCAAAGTCGCATCCGCGACAGTCAAGTGGTACGTTTATCGAGGAAAACTTAATAAAAAGCATTACCTTATACACCGCGCCGTTCTCTGACCGTTTTATTATCACGGTCGACAGAGGAAGAAGAGCGCGATTTCGCTGAGATAGAAATCGAGCCCAGATATAGCGAAAATTGATTTGCTCCAGCAGGGAAAGGGAGGGAATGAAGAGAAAAACAGACAGGCAAAAGATTAATAAAACATTGCATAATCATCTTGAAGAGGCGAGGGGGTTTCGCGCGCGAACCGCATTTTCAAGCTCATAATATATATATATATATATATATATATATCCCAGTTAATAAATGAGAATTAGTAAAGGAAAATAGAGAGAAGTAACAATTTAATACATTGTATTTCAGGAAAGTCACGAGGTTACGATCTTGTGATAATTTCAGAGAATAAGATAAATATATTCTGTCTGTATAAACACGTGCAAATATTAGTACTTACTTTCACATTTCGTGCACAGATTAGATTACATGCAAAGTAAGAATCGGAACGAAAAGGTTTGTGATTTATCACAACCTAAAAGCTGCATAATATATAATTTTTGTAAATATGACCCATTAATCTTGCGCCCGTTAATCTGAGCAATGAACTAGATGAGAAAGTTATAACATTACGCGAGTCGCTTTATTTGGAATTTGTTTAACTACGTATGTCAACGCGTTTTGGATTTGTATTCGAACACTTACGCTAATTACAGCGCATATGGTGGACAAATTAATTAATTGTTAACGCACAAGTGAAACACTAAGCAAACAGTGGTATTACTTCATGTGGTATTTGTGTTTACTTCAACGAGCTATCCTTTGTATCCACACTATGATCTGCGGCTGATGTAATCTTTCCATTAGTGAAAAAGCAATTTGTTAATGTAGCGAATACACGGCTGTAATTCGCGACGCGTAAACAACAAATGTATCTATATATGTATCCATAAACAAATTATGATATATTTAATTGAATGCATACGATTAAAATAAACATTTTAAGGACGCATAATAAACGCATTTGTTTTTATCGAATATGAAGCATTGTGTGTTTAGCGGCTCGTCTCGTTACGTCATCTCCATATGTTTATATGTCCACAAAAATTACTTACACCTTTGTAAAACGCACTAGCAAATGTAAAAATATTGAAATACTCTTTCTATCTGCGTAGTAGTTCATTTTGCATCAGTGAGGTGACCCAGTTTTTAGTTTGTGTATTATAGATCGAAAATATTTGCCGAATAAGCCATGAAAAATATTGGCAAAGCGACGAGATTCGATATTGATAGAACGTTAAAGGAAATAAAATTTCTCGTCGGTAAATTTTCAAGCATAAGAAAAATTTATTTCACTAAATAAAACGCACAATTCTAGGACCGCGATCATCGAAACTTTCCTAATCTCTGGTAATTCGATGTCGTGTAACTATTTCTTGCATTCGCTATGAACTTTGTGACATAAAACGTTGTTATAAAATTTTTGATAGACGCAAAAGAGCACGGTGAAGATCATAAAAACATGATTTCATATCGCTGAATCTACGTGCAAATGACAAAATTCAAAACTGTCCTTTCGCGATAATCTCCCCTTTAACATAACCAACAAGTTAGTGCTCAGGATAAAATCTATTTGTAAGAAGCTGAGAAGATAACAGTCGAAAAAAGAAGGTCCGGGAGAGAATAAAAATTTCGCCGACAAAATCAGTTAATTGGAATGAATGATTGCTCATGTGTATTTCGCACGAGAGATCGTCATTTCGTGCAGCGGCGCGGCGCGGCGTGGCGCGACCAAACGAACGAATGAACGGTCGGCACAAGTGCGAATAATATCGCCGGACCGACCCGGCGTTAACGGCGTTAACTCCGTTTCCAGCGTTAATGACGCATAGAGCAGCGCAATTGGGTTTCCGTGCGAATGGGACGAAATCCTCCGCGCGAGATCCACTGAATCCAGGATCAACCCTTATGTTGGCGGACATGCAGCCAGCCAACTGCACGATCACGTCGCTCGTTTTGGCGATCAAGCGTCGCGATTTTCGGCACAATGATCCATTCAGACACCCCTAACAAGGACGTGCGTCCGTCGATTGTGCGGCGTGCTTTCGAATAGCGAAAAATAGAACGTGACGTAACGTATGGCGATAAGTCCGTCATGTTAATCGAAGAGTTACGTTTGGAGTGTATAGAAACATCGAGGAAATTAATTTTAATTGGCGGAGGCTGCAGCAGCGCACACGTGCCACGACTGCAATCGTGGCAAACAATTGGCCCGCAATCGGAGTTTAATGGGAGAAATTTACCGTAAAGTTACCGAAAACTAGTTTTATACGTTAAATGAACAGGCGTGTTCCATTGTGCGTGTTACGATTCGCAAACGATTTGCGTACCAATGTTTTTCGTTTCGTTCGACGGATCGGATAAAAAGATCTTGTTGCAAAACTATATACGCACGCGCACGCATATACCAACGCGTCGATAATTATCGAGCAAACGGCACACCGTTATGGTCGGCCGCTGTATTTTACAAAAGCCGAACATTTACGAGCGATTCTCCACGCCATGTATTTTTCCTTTTTTTATTTTTATTTTGTTTCCGCTGTACCAAACGCAAATAAGAGCATTCTTTGGCGACGGGGCCAGCGTATACGTTTCGCTGCTGGATGTTCCGCGTTGTTTGCCGTTTTATCGTGACATTTCGAGAGCGTTTCGGATTTCATGGACTATCCGAGAAATGTTTTTCGCGACCATTTGCAACTCGACGTCCACATTCTCCAGCGTCACTGTTACATTTAATTATGATCGAGGGTGCCACACGCTTCTCGTCGAGCGATCCGCGCAAGCAGCAAATTTGAAGTCTATTAAATATAATCCGTTACGCGCGGTCACCGCCGTTAGACCGCGATGTATTATCTTCAGTTTTTACAATTAATCTAGAGTTAATCCATCGGTCATCCATCGGTAATCGAGTAACTCGTGACAGTCGTCGCGTGCTTGTCTAACATATTGCATACAACAAATATCTGTGACTAATCGTTGCTTCAAGTCGGGAAATAATTAATGTGAGAAATCAGACCTCTAGCGAGCAAGAATTTTTGACATACATACGAGAAACGCGAAGCATATTGTAGGCAATCGCAGAAACCCCGGGACAAGAGTGGTAATCGTACGGGTGTATACCACCGTAGGCGGAACCCCACAAGGGTGCCGACTACATTTATAGGCTCATACATCACCGAGAAAAGGCAGCCGGAAGACTTTATTATTTTGCGGATAGGTTTATATATCGATGCTTTGCAACAGGAGTGAGCAGTGTCTTTCCTTGACTTCGGGATCAGAAAAGTCGGCGTGTCACGTATACATACATATATATATATATATATATATAAAATATATATATACAGGGTGTCCCACAATTGTTGTACAAAATTTCGTGAGCCGGCAGAGCGGACGAAACTGAATAGAAAAGTTCTTTACCATTTTGCAATTTGCGCAATAGTTAACGAGATATTAATAATTAAAAATCGCCGTATTAGCCCGACCCTCCGCCGAATACAAGCGCGCGGAGAGATACGACCGCCCAGCGTCATTGTTCCCAAAATCGCGAAGAGTTGTTTTCTATAAATGACAAAAAACAGGGGAACAATCGCAGCTCAAAACCGCCTCTTTTAGGCATTGCCGCGTGTAGTAAACAACTCCTCGCGCGATCTTGGTAACAATAACGCTGGGCGGTCGTATCTCGCCGCGCGCTTGTATTCGGCGGAGGGCCGAGCTAATACAGCTATTTTTAATCTCGATAACTATTGCGAAAATTGTAAAATGGTAGAGGACTTTTCTACTCAGTTTCGTCCGCTCTACCGGCTCATGAAATATTGTACAACAATTCTGGGACACCCTGTATATATAAAACATTTCCTTTGCCTCATTCCTTTTCATAGTATGGAGCATAATATTATTCTTTCTTCACGTCTACAACTCGTATTCATCCCACTCTTTTTGATGCATAATAAAAGCTTTTGTTCCTGACGCGCACAATTATATCACTGTAATTTTAAATTACAGTGACAGTAATTCATTTATTTTAATACATCTCCGTAATAATTTTTAATTAAAAGTTCGACATATTCTCTCTTCGCCGTATCGTCCTTCCATCGGGATTGAATTAGACTGACGGTCTCGTACACAAACATGTTTCGCCACGACCAAAATTCTATAATCCCCACGTCGTGACACACGATAGATCCAGGCTCCCCTTCTCGTATCCTGCGCTTCGGAGCCGACTCTCCGATCTCGGTTTGGACGGGCATCTCGCCCTTTGTGATCCCGGATTATCCGCAGTCCTCCTCTAGCACGGGCCTGGCCACGAACTTGCTAACATTTTGCCATCGAGAAACCGCGGCGCTCGCTCGACGTCGGCTATAAAGCCGTTATTGGATCGAATACTCGCGCTCCGCCATAAACATCCAACTTACGAACGTATTGCTCATACACACGTATGTATACGCGTATTTGTGTGTTGTATGTTCACGCTGCGCGGCCCGAGTTGTCCCGCTGGATCGAAGAGGGTCGCCTTAGCTCGAAAAATCGACCCTTCAGAAAGCCACCCTTCTATCTTCTTTCCTTCCGCGTCGTTCAACTTCGCTCGCGAAGCTCCGCCGAAATTTATTCGCATCCGGTGAATAAGTCCATTCGAGTTCGCGAATTCCCGCGGGTGCTTTCTTAGCGATACGTCTCGCATTTTGCAGACTTGGAAAGAATGATTCTTTTGGAAAGTTCGATAATCGCGGTTTTCGACCGCCATAGAGATTACTGTCATCTAGCTTCTGAATCTGTCGTGTTTTCATAGAAAATATGCAAATATAAAAGAAAAAAAGGAAGATATATGCATATACATCTTCAAGACCATTGCATTTAAATTTCCAAGTTCCTCGAATAATATCATATTAAAAGATATTTATAAAAAAACTTGATAAAAAATAATTATTTATAATTGAAAGTAATAAAATCGCAAAGAAAAATTGCCGTTCAATTTCTGTTGAAAAGAAATCCAAGTTAACTAATAGCAAAAAGAAATCGCGATAGTACCACGACATCCTATAGAGATAGGCAATTTGTCATGAGATTGTTATTAGAACGGATAGAAGCGGAACCTCGTTATCATTGACGGAGTTATAAGCGTTATAAGCTTCCGCTAAGTTTCTAGCGAGTTTCGGTGCGGAGGACGGGAAGGGGGTTGCGAGTCGAGAGGATTGGAGGACAAGTGAGAGAAAGAGAGAGAGATGGAAATGGTGGGATGTGCTCAAGCGGGGAAGAGACAGGGCACGAAGAGTTATTTCTGATTTAAATAAACTCCGCTACGTTCCTCGAATCTCGTCTTCCAACGACGATTCGAACGGGGACTCGCGCGATGCCCGAAGGTAGTTGCTTCAGGCGATGGAGGATGAGGAGGCGCGGGGTGGAGAACATGAATGTAATTTATCTCCGCTATAAGGGACGCAAAACGGGTTTTCCTTCTGCTGAAACTACGTTTGAACTCGTCCACTGTCTTCTTCTACCCCCTTCGATTGCTCAAGGAGAGAGAGAAAGAGAGGGGGGGGGGAAGAGGGAAGGAGGATGGGATCAACTTGGGGCCCAAGGAGGGTGGTTGTTAAGGAAGGTACGCCGCTCCGGTGAATCAAAGAAATATTATATCATTAATACAGACCCCAGGGTGCAATGGGGCCGCTGGGTGTCTGCGTGGAGCGCACTACCATCCTCCAGCAGCCTCCTTCTGTCGATTTCCCAACCACCCGAGCGAGCGAGCGAGCCAGCCACCCGTCCCTTTCCCCCTTTTTCCTACGCGAAAGCTCCTCGTCTCTCTCCTTCGCCAACTCTTTCCTTCTTACCCTTTCGCGCCCATACCACCCTGCGAGTCTTTCAGCCGCCGGGGGTACCGTAGGAATATATATCTTGATAATTTGACGCGCCTTATATACCGGGCGTAACTATTGTTTACGGCTTATAGGTTCGTTGGGATCGCGAATGCGCGACTAAGTAAAGAATGCACAGCCGCGAGAGTCAGGCGTCTCGCGTGCGTGCGTGAAATTTTTACGATTCTTTCGACGCGGCTGCCGTCATGCGCGACCGATTTTTATGATTCCCATAAAAATATGCGTCCTGCGTATATCAATATTTCACTGGAAATCGTTAACCTTCTCGTACCCCCCCCCCCCCCCCCTCCTCCTCCTCCTCTCGTGCATATATCTATGCATGGCAGTATATTACATTTTCGTCTTTGATATAAATCAAGTTTTATTATTAATCTCAACTTCAGAAATTTTTTTCCATCTCTTATTAGTTTGCTTTGTTACTTTTACATTATGTACATATATATTTAAATACATTTAAATACAAAAAAACATATAAATTTAAAAAAATTAGATTCTTCTCCCAGAATTTTTTAAAAATATTTCCTTAGTCGAATATTACTGTGATAAGTTCATTAATAATAATTAATAATAGTATTAATTACGCTCTTAATTTTTCCACGATGCTCTTTTAAATAAAATTATCTATATTGCAAAGTTGATTCAAGTGATCTGCGGAAAATGATGATAATACCACAAAGAAGTCTATTTTCGAACATTAAGGATTACAATCAATTAATGTCCTTCCTTAATTAGGATAAATTATACATCCATTATACTCAAAAGATTATTTAAAAAATACATTAATAATCTTTCTGTGCGCTTTATAATTGCATTATTAATTTCTCGCTGTTATAATACGCAGAATATATCATTCATAGGATACAAGTTCGTTTTAAGCATGACGTTGCGTTTCTAATGTGATTTCCGAATCGATTATTCCGGATTTTTTCTGATCTTACGAGAATGCTATGAATACCATTAATATTGACAGGTACACGAATGAAGGTAAAAAGCGTCAGAGTTCATTTTAACGATGACATTGCGACTTTAATTCGGTCGTTTATCGGTGCCTGCCGAAATATATGTTTCACCCGTGACGATGCCATATTTTCCTGTATCGAGACGCGGACTATCGATAGACGGGACGTCTCGAAAGTGGCGCACTTTCTCTGAACCATAGATATTGAAAGCCAAACTCGTGGGATATCTGCAGGACATCTGATAGATTCTATATAAAACCAATGTAAGGGATCCATCCTCTCATTCAATGACGCATTTTTATCGCGCGAAATTGAAATCGGCGCATTGAAGATCGCCCGAATCATGACTGGATGCTATACGTGACAAAGCTTGTGAAAGCTTCGGCGGACGGTTTCGTTGTAAAAAGGTAATCATGATGATCGGTCTTTCGATCGGAACAAACGATGCCGAAAGAAGGTCGTGTGAGACGTGTCATCGGGCAAGAAGGATGAAAGAACTCTAAAAAATTAATCTTTGACTATTATGCTTAAAGGTCATAGCACTACGATCGAAAGTTCGGCCTAATCAGTTTCGGCCTGATAAATGTATGTATTTTTTATTAATGTAGAGAACTTAAAACAATCATCTTTTCATATACATAATAAAAAATAATCATGTATAAACATACGTCCATAAATTTTTCCCTTCAATATCCTCATTTATAAAAATTGATGCTGAAAATAATCCCTATAGAAGTCGAGCAATAATAGCAGGAAGATCTCATATAAAAAAGGGAGAAGGGGCAACGTGACTCTCTCTCTCTCTCTTTCTCTCTCTCTCTCTCGTGAGCTCGGTCTCGCGATCGCGAGAGTATGGCAGACGTCATTTATTTCCTTTTATAAAACCCGACATTTTTCCAACGAGATCGAGTGGAGCAATACCTTTTCTCTCGATTAGCTTTTCCCTTTTCCTCAAGCCTGCAGCGTGAACAAAAGCGGCACAACGATCGTGGAATAAACGTCTGTCGACGGTACACAAAATTCTATATAACAGGCTATTTTTGAGGGCGGTTAAAAAAGATTAAATGAATGAGAGATGGATCTTTCATTTCGCAAATCCCCGCCTATCCCCGTTTTATGAAATGCGTGATTTACTCTTGTGTCGAATCTCGTTTATTCCTTCTTATCCTTTCCCCCTCCCTCTTTTTTTTCGTTGAATTCGATTGCGGCCGATAGACGCGTCGCGTCGTTCGGGGATCCGATTGCCAGTCTAAAAATTAATAAGCGCCCTGACAGATAAGCGGATTATATCGGTTCGAATTAAAGCTCGCGCGTTCCGATGAGCTCGGCACATGCATGCACACACATACGTACATACATACATCCGCATGTATACGCGTAGAATCGGCTCGCGTGTATACGACAATATCGCGATATCACGAAATTCCGTTTCTCGCGAGGAAAAATAAGCGTACCCGCCTGTGAATCTCGCGTTATTCCAGAACGGCAAAATTTACTTTGGCGTAATCTAAGTACGCCATATAATCTCCCGTCGCGGCGGACTAAGATACCGACAGATCACCAACGTCGTTAGATAAAGCGCAGGGATTGTGAAACAGCTCCGAAATTTCCCACGCGAGAAGAAAATGTCGTTTCTCCCAGCAAGGGATGGGTGATGCGAACTTATTTGCGGCGTTTCACAAGTCGGAAACCAGATCGGTCTGTTGTAATTTTCGCTGGTATCTTCGAGACTTTCGACGATACCAAATTACAAGTTTTATGGTTACGTGACGACCGAGAAACGCCCAAAATAGAGAAAAGGAATTTCTTTTTTTAAGTAAAAATTAAAAATTTACACAACTGACATTATTTCTTGTCAATTCAACAAAAAAAAAATGTAAAAATGTAAAACTACATTATATGTATACATGCATGTGGCATGTCTGTGTGAGAACTTTCTTATCAATCCAGTATTTTTTGCTGCTTTGGAAAATGTTAATCTCGTTAACGACTGTAAAGTTTGCTATAGTATCGTATAATGGTTTGAGGAGACTTGTACTGAATTCTAAGTACTACTACCATTATCATCATTACTCACACACTCTCTGATTTCGAATTTTCGCAGAACTTCAGTAGATACCATTAGCTAATAACAACAGGAAGATGGGATCTCGAGTTAGTTTCCAGAAATAACACTCCCAAACAACATTATGGTGGTTGTAAGACTATTTGCTTATCTGTCATTCTGTAAAAAGGGGCAGCACGAAAACTTTTCCATCGATCGAAGAGGAAAAAAATCTAATGGCAGGCGGACGGCTCGTTGTTTATTTGTGGGCGGCGAGAGAACAAGGAACGGACAGAATAGAAAAAGAAAAATAAAAAGAAAACCGCATGGAATGGCGTCGGAGAAATTAAATTATGTGCCCAAGAACAATTATACGTGTGCGTTTCTCTCGAGGGAACAAAAAGCCTTCCACACAAAACTAGGCTCGCCCTCAATAATGGCTATTAATTAATTAATATCGATTGAACNATTGGTGTTTGGTGTGTGTGTCTTTAAAGAAGCTCCTTATATCAGAATTTAATTTTATATATATTAATTATTAGCAAAATAAACGGGAAAGTTTCGAAAAAATATCCAGATATGCGGATTGTAAGTTAACGCGAGGCATCTTCAGAGGCAAATGATTCACGATAGCGAAAAGGAAAAAGCCGTCGTCGAAAAATCAAGCCTCGCAAGTGTGGCGTTTCGCTTCCAGTCGCTTCACAGTCACGAGGGTTACAAATGATAGGACTGGAAGATATTAGAGAGCAACTCGGATGACGCGCAGGGAGGGCGAGAGGAAGGAACTTACGTGATACAGAGCGCGGTACGATCGGCTTTGCTCGACTTGTATGACTCTGCCGACGGCAAAGAGCTGCGAGAGAAGCGAAGGGAAAAGCGAAGGGTGAAGTGCCAAGGGAAAAGTGGGCGCAGAGACTAGAGGGTGGTAGGGTCACCACCTGCAGTTCCCACCAAAGGCTTTTCTGCGGCTTCGATCCCCATTGGCTCGCCAACGACGGGCATTTCCCTCATCCCTCTTCGTTTTGGAGGTATTCACCCACCATCCTCGTCGTTGTACCTGTCCTCCCTTTTGCGCACCAGAATTCCACCCTCGGCCTCTTCCCCTTCTCACTCCCTCGCCAAATTCACCACAAGAGTTTTTCATCCGAACTTGATTCGTTTACTTCTAATTGTAAGGTTTCCTTGTTCTTCATTGAGGTGCTACTTGCATGTTCCGCACCACTCAACAAAGCTGTCTCTTTGTAAGTTTCGATAATAAGTATGTTCGGTATACTCAGAAATAAAGAAAACAATTCTTGTATTAAATTCGTTTCAAGGTTTCTTTTTTCCTTTGTGTTCACCAGCGATCGCTTTTACGCGTGATCTTTGATTCAGATTGTTCTTTCGTTAACTTTAAGAGTTCACAGCAACGTATCTTATCAAATATACATATGTATTTTTATTTCACGAAATATATTTTTCATCAGCTCAAAATTTTTTATAAATATTTATAATCCGAATTCAGAAAACTGAATTTATTTGCATATAGTAGTCATTCTTGTTTATTGCGCAAAGATTATGATATTAATTAACATTTTAATATAATGACAATAATTAATATATTTTCACGATGCGATACGATAGTAATCCCATAATCCATTGTTTCTCTGCTTATAATGCAGAAATTTCTTTTTCAATTTTGATTGAAAATTTATTCATTAAAATCCTTTTCCACAACATTTCCATTAGTTACCAAAACCATATTTAATATACGGTACATAATGTATATAATACATAATATAGAATATAATTTCTTTCCTTTTGTACTCGTTGCAAGAATATGAAGAATTTCTAATCTGCTTATTATATAATTATACATTTTTGATAAGAGATTTTGTGTATACACAGAAAGCTGTTTTAATCACAGTGAGAGAAATGAATAAATTTTAACGCTCAACCGTGGATGTGAAAACTTTGAAACTGTTGTGACTTCGTATTGTGAACACTCTTGCTATATATCGTAATTTTAACTAATTATGTTTATTTCTAGAAAAAGAAATACAATTTGATTCTGCACACACGTAATGCCAAAAACAATATGACAAAATGGCAGTAAATATGCATGCAAAGTAGAGAGCATGTATTCTTATTAATCTTTTTTTTTCCTCGAATACTAGAAAGTTCTAAGATTTCATATCCATTTATGTCTACAAATAAAGATTAAAAAAAGAGAGACGTGCTATATTGTAAAAATTTAAGTACCCGCCAGTGATGTTAAATACTATAGAATAAGAATAGTCCATAAAAAGAGAAAAGCGAAATGACTTAATATTGTTATCCGCCTGATGATGGGCTTAAAACGGCAGTTAAGTGCGGCCGCAGGCGGATTCGAAAGCCGAGCGATTAAAAACTTGGCCCGTAAAGACCAAGGACTATCTCCGATCTAAAAGCTGGTCACATTTGTAAAGCAACCGCTAGGGGTTTGAGGACTCGTCGTCATTAGCGAACGAGAGCTCCAAAGTTCATGGGATTCGGTCGAAAAAGCGGGATCCCTACGAATGCGACACAAACCACTCGAGCAAACCTCAAACGAGAGAAGGGATTAAATACCATCTTAGGTCAGTCCAAACACACACGAAAATTTCGGGAATTGGGAAAGTCATTTTCCTTCCCAACGGGAAGAAAACTTACAAGATTGTCCTTTCTGTCATGTTTTCTTAACGAGATTAATGCTGCGCACACAATAAGCACTATCACGCAGATATTGTACTGCGAAAAAGTCAACTTCTCTATATATAATAAAAAAATCAAACAAACGCGCGATTTAAAATTCCGCAGTGTTTCGTTAGTAACCCGTTAGTAAAAAAAAAAAAAAAAATCGCAGTGCATCGAACGTGATACTCAACGTATTTTTAGAGCAGGATGATGAAAAGCAACTATATATCCGGAGCCCTCAGCAGAAAATGTTTTCTCCCTGCGGGGGTAACAGCGACGATATAGAAAAATATACATGTACCATATCCCAAAGTGGTTTAATAATGCTGAGCGCGCGCACGCGTACGTAATATTTCGACGAATTTCGTGAGAGCTGCGTTCTCGAATTTGCCGTGTATTTAATGCGGGCGGCTTAACGCGGTGCAAACCAACGGAAGCCGCGAAAAGCGGGATCGGTTATTTCCTCTCGATCAGCTGCAGCTTTCCCATCATCCTGCACACCGCGCGCGTATGTAGAGCGCGCGAGACAGTCCGCTAATGAATCGAAAATTTCGGGGCAGCTCGCCGAGCGCGCATAATTATTCGACTGGTGCATCCTGTAATCCGTCGGTTATTCAGACGTTTCATTGTTATTACCGGTAAGGGAAAAGGGGAAGGAGTGATCTTGTATATACATATTTTCGTATGCACGATATTTATTAGAGGCAATCTCTAATGCATCGGAAAAGCCAAATTCCGTAAAGTACCTACGGGGAACGCGTTCGCGCACGTCCGTGCTGATAATTGAGAATCAATGATAGACGCACAAGGGTGAAGATGCCAAAATGTCAGATATTTTTTTCGTGAAAAGGATATATGAGCATACAGCGATAAAAGTTGAAAGTGTCATAGAAATTTATTTTAATTTGCAAAAAGCCCGAATTATTAATATTCATACAAGTATCAAAAGCAAGAGAACTCTAAATACATTCGCATTGAAGAATTTTATTTTTGGCACTTTTATCTTTTTCATTAATCGGCCTTCAATTGGCGAGAACGATTTTACGTTTTTATTGCGCTATTATGCATCGTTTTTAATAATCTACAAAATAATCGTAATTATCCACAACAATACCCCCATTATTTCAGCGACAGCGAAATTTTGCTGACGCGTAAATGCAGTTTCACACTTCGCTCATCTAAATCGGTCACGATGTCTTCTCACAATGCCGAGAAGAGACAAAGGAAAATCTCGATTTAAAAAATTCAAATACGAGATTACATATAAAGTTGCCGAATAAACGATGGTACAAATAGAACAAAAGAACGTATGCATTTATCATACAGGAATTGTTTCGCGTGAAGGAAAAGATAGCTAAATCGTTACAATACAAATGCCGCGAAATATTGTCGCGGATTAACTATTTGAATGAGATTCTCGTTCGGTTTAATTCTCAGAGGACTTCAGTTAGGTGAGAAACGAAGGCGTGATATCCGAACACACAGGCATTGATGAGCGTCCCGAATGGGGCGAGTTCTGTTCACTCGAGCGCATTCTTGCGTGTACGCACATGTTTTATGGCCAATACGCGGAAAATTCATTGATCGTTGACGAACACGTTCGCTTATTTACGCATGCTATCAAAAATTAACTCTTGTTGTTCACTTCGCCACATTTATGTCGCATTTTTTCCTTCGTGTCGGAAAAACAAGACTATCTCATTATCATCATCGTTTTTATCCGCGCGCTTATCGCATGTTTTGCCAAATATTTCGTTCTGTACGGTGGTCCCGTTGGAAAAAAAGTTTCACGTTTCCTTCTCGCTTTTGCAAGTTTCGCGTTTGATACGAAGGGAAGGGGGCAGAGAACGGACGCGAACAATAGGAGATCGTTATTGATGGAACGAAGCAGCCCGGTAGCGAAGCGTTTGATCCCGAATGCAGGCTGCACTAATGGTGCTAATGATCATCGTATCCGTCATGTCGGTATAATAAAGCAGCTCGATCCTGGCTCGTTTTTCCCCCTTTTTGCAATGCGAGAAATATGGAATCGCTGTGGAAAGCAACGAATGATGTGTGTGTTACCGTCGTTGCGGTATCGCTGACGAACAAAGCATGCAAAATCGCATTACACTGCGGAAAGCTTTAATAAGCGATGCAGTGTTATCAGATAATACGATTTATGAAATCTAATAGTCGTAACAAAACGATCGAATTACATTCACGCGTGCGTAAAATGTGCGCAACATTGTGTGTTCGTATTGACGATCCGAATAATGAGACAAGGAAATAAATTCTCCAAATCGCAACACGAAGAAATTAACGAGCTATAAAAGCACATTGTCAATATATTGTGCTTAATTTATTTAATCGAATTTACATTACGTTTGAATTTGATTTCCGAAATATCATCCAATCGAGAAATTTTTTCGTGCATGTATCATCTAGCTTTGACGAACAATATTAAAGCCTCATTGTTAAAATATAAAAAGTACAGTAGGCCGAGAACAGTGTGAGAACTCGAAGCTCAGTTCGATCAGGATCGCTGGAAATAGCCGGCTAACATGGGTTAATCGGATCCCATCCTGTTTGCGATTGGATTAAAGTAACTCGCTTAAGACTGGGGCCGGGTATAACCCCGGCATTGATCCTGTCGCTTAACCGAGTTACCTTCCACGATGTCGAGACGACGAATTTGTCGTTCGTCCGACCGTACGATGCTCTCGGCACGCCGCGCCGCGGCTGGCATTGCTCGTTCGTGCGTGCAGCGTCGTTCCGAACGATATTTTTCCTGATATACAGGACTAACACGCCGCAAAATTTTGCATTTTTATCCTTCGTTCATGGACCAGTGGGACGACATATCAACACCAGTTTGAAATGCACAGTTACATTATTAAAAAAAGAATTTGCAACATTCTCTATAGGGGAGAATACACAGCCAGCATTAAACATTGAATGACGCGAAAAAGTGAGGTTACGAAAAGTTGACAGAACTTAAGTCTTGCAAACAAGTTTCGCAAACTTTATTCGCGACACGTCTACGTGACACTATCGAATCCGGATAACCGCATTATTACTACTAACACAAAAAAGCCGATTTCAGCGAGCGCTCAGCGAAGCTTCCTCCGGTTTAACTCCCGCGGAAACATTCACCAACGATCCGCGTCGAGATCGGGAGGAGTCAATCTCGACGGGACTAACTTTTCAATTTTCCCTCCCAACTTTGCGAGGGTGTACACTTGCTATATGCGTACATGTGAATGTACGTGCTCGATCGTGCGAGAGGGAAAGAGAAGGAACGAGGGAGGGCGTCGCTCAATTTCCTCGCTGACGAACCAGGCGACTACCTGTAGACGGCTCGATTTATCACGGCCTATAATTGAACGGAAGCAATTTATTAATCGGCCTTGCGCGTCCAAGCAAATCGATCGTATTGCGCCGGACAGAACGAGGATGCTTCTTCTATTTCGAGCGTTCCGCTGCCTCCAAGTATCGGTATGGCTGTATGTCGTTTAGTATTTTAAGTTGGCTAGGTAGTTCGACATTCAAAGTGTAAACGTTAAGCGTTATTGGGGAAAGAGAAAAAAAAAAGTCTAAAAATTATAGACGAACAAGTTCTTAATTAGTCGAATAAATTCAAATTCTCAGAGCAGTTTTGCGTCAGTTTTTCCTTTCCTTAGATCATTAATTCCGCCCTCATCTTGAGTAATTAATTTCCCTAAGTCTCCGAGGTGCTTCTTCATGCGGCACGTAGCCAACAAATTTCCAGTTTGAAAATTTGAGACTGAAGTTTCACTCGTATCCCACTGGATGCATCGCGTCATATTTCCACGCCGTTTTTCTTATTTCGCTCCACTATTTACCACGACAACGTAGTTACGACGAATATTTTTCAACGTCCGCTGGTGATATTTTTGCCATGCGCTCTAGATGCAAGTGAGACGGCATCCATGCAACAACTATGATATCTATGATAATTGTCTAAATANAAAAAAAAGTAATTTGCGAATTGTCAGAATTATTTTGGATTATACGATTACTTTGAAAATATGTTCGCCACGTCTTTCTCTTTTTGCCGCGAGGTAGAAACCAAGGATAAACTTGCATTAATTCTCAATTGCACATACAATATTCTTTTTACAATTATTCCAATTCATAAAATCGCGAGTGAAGCAAGTATTATGTAAATATGATATAGTTGTACACACGATTCTATTCCCATGAGCTGTTGTTATTCTCGCTCATTCGTGAAACTGCGATTAGCAGCAAATTATCGATACGTCACTGCCCACATCGCGCGTATCATACAAATTTCCGGCGACAAAGTGAAGGCGTATGAAACTTTGTTAACTACCGCGTCCGTCCTTCTTTTTTTACGTCATTTACAGTCATAAAAAGAGCGCACGAGTGCTCTCGTCCGCAATTCCGTCACGGAGCGAGGTTGTCTCGCGAGACGTCTGAAACGAACCAAGAACTCGACCCTTCCTGCACGAAACGAAACAGAACGGCAACGAAACGTGTTTCCAGAGGCCGGTCGTAAAAGTCTTTAACCCGTTTCGAGACGTGACCACTCTCCCTAAACGTATACCGCAGCTATACACGTTCGCAATGACGGCCGAAACTTTCCGAACGTCCGCGTTTCACGATTCGGCCGAATCGCCCTCCCCGAATTCGCGAATAGTCGCGGCCTAAAGGAGTCTTTTCCCCTCGAAGAACTCGAAGAACGTCGAAAATTTCGCGCAGCACTCTAGGTCCGAAAAAGGTTCTTAATGGGAAGTTAAAAAAAAAACGTCGGCGTGTGATAGGTCGCGGAGGAAAATAGAAACGGTTGTAAAAAAGCAGACAAGAATAGATGTTGTAGAAGAAAGGGATACTCTCTGCTAATATTTGCTTTTATATGCCATGAATACGATTTTCGTCGTCGCAATCACGTCATTGTTAAGAGTATATCGCGCACTTGTTGGGATTTTTCAAGAAAAATCTACATGGCACCGCGATGTAATCGAGTATGATCATAACTAATGATGTTCCTCATCCCAGTCTTTTGCACGTGTTTCTACTTGTAATTAAAATTCATTAACGTCGCATTACGTATGGCGCTCGTAACGCTAACGCGTCATTATCTTCGTAATGAACAATTAAAACGAGTAATGAACAATTAAAACAATTAAACATCGAGGAGCCGCATATTTACGCGAAAGAAACTCGGCGGACCTGTACGTGCAGTTTGTGCAACATATAAAAAAAGAGAGAGATACGTCGCGGAACGGTTATCTCGTCACGCTATTGCAGTCGCCGTCTGTCGACGCGCTTGCGACCGACTAGGGTCGAGCTTTTCACTTGCCGAGGCTCAACGTACGTCCGCCGTCGTAAACTTTAAAGGATGCTGCACACGTACGAGAGATGAATTTCTATCTCTCGCCTGTAACGCCGGGAGGAGGGACGAGGAGAGACTGTGAGACGTATTAACGAGGAAACGAGATTAACGTTTCGCACAAATTGGATGTTCAGGAAAAATGGCAATCGCGCGGGCACGAATTAAAATGCGCAATCGCTAACGAAATCACGAGATTAAACGAGAGTTCGATCGTGGCTGCGGCAGATATTCGGCCAATTATTTCAGAACGCCGCAACGCCGTCGTAGGTATGAGCGATATAATCCACGTAAGAGTTACTAAAATACAAAAGTAGTACAAGTCACAAATAATTGATAAATTATTAGTTATTTAATAAATAGATTAATGCCTATTTTAAAAACTTAATATATTTCATATATTGAAATATATGAAAATTTTACATTTAAATGTTGCTTGAAGATATAATAATATTATTTTAATATTAGATTATATGCAACAAAAATAAAACTTATCTAAATCATGAATGAATATAAAGTCTTTGGATAGATTTGTCAGAATGGCAACAAGAATGACTGGTATAATGCAAATTATTTTCTATGATAGATGCAAGTGGATGAAGATTGTTGTCGCTGCTACACATTTTCTGTGCTCGACGAGCTGAGCGCCTTTTTTCCTTCCGCCCTTTTGCCTCGCGAGTTTTCTGATATCGTGCCGTTACTTTAGTTTTTCTCTTAGCTAGCCTGTAAAATTCTGTGAGGTACGCATGCTTGCAAAATAGGAACAAACCGCACCCTCGAGTCTTCTCTCAAGAAACATTTTCGTCCTCTAGCTCGTTTTTAGAAAGATTCGCAAGAAACAAATCTGTTGCAAATTATACATCGTGCACGTATAAATCCATTATTATATTTATAAAATTTGAATCTCTCGAAAAGAAAGTGATATCCATTTAAAAATTTCAAATATGTTTCAGGTCGTTATTCCTCGCAGAATTCATGATATATACCATCGATTCGAATTATACATTTTTAATCCCCAAGTTCTCTTTTTACACACTAACGTACCAACTACATCCCACCCGATTTACATTTTACGTCGAGAATCAAGAAAAATTGAATTATTTAGCTTTAGAAAGATACGCTTCCAACGTTCTTCTGATTTTCCCGGAATTTATTCTTAAGCAGGAGACATGGATTTTCACCGGAATGAAAGCAGAATTATTATTTATTACCAAAACGAGAGACGCGTCGTCACGCACAAAAAGCGAGCATATCAAAATGTCATTGGCGGACGCAAAAAGTGGGTCGAGTTTCGAGGAGACCGTACGGCAGACCGTATTTAGATAAACGAGTGCGTTGCACGCGATGCCGCGAGCGAGCGAATCGATAGCTCAGTCCCGCGAACGGTCACGCATTCCATGCATCCGTGCATTTGCATAATGGAAATTTCATTTCAATCTAAATACGCGCGTGTCGCGTAACGCGCGACCGGCATCGGGTATTCAAACACGTCTTCTTGCAAGCTTTCCATACGGTTTTCACGACCGTCGGAAACTTCTCTTCAAATTACCTGAGACTCGCTAACTGGAAATTTTATTTTCTGCGTTTAACAATATATTTTCCATATATTGTAAATATATTTTCTTTACTTTAGTTTAGTTTACTTTAGTTTTTCTCTTAGCCTGTAACATTCTGCGAGATACGCATGCTTGCAAAATAGGAACAAACCGCACCCTCGAGTCTTCTCTCAAGAAACATTTTCGTCCTCTAGCTCGTTTTTTGAAAGATACGCAAGAAACAAATCTGTTGCAAATTATACATCGTGCACGTATAAATCCATTACAGGCTAAGAGAAAAACTAAAGAAAAAAAAAAGTAATAAATATATTTTCCACGCGATCCCAGGATCATTCAAAACTAATAACAACTCGGAGAAAGTCAATCGTTTTCGAAAATTATACTTCTTCTGCACCATGCATGACTTTGTCGCGCTTTTTCGTAAGAACGGAGACTCTCATTGTCGAGTCAATTAACGAGCAAAAAAAAAAGAGTCGTTAATTAGACTGGTGTAAAAAAAAGTCATCGCAAAAAGCACAGAGAAACGCGTTGCAATAATTAGAATATATGCCGAACACAAAACACAACTGAAACGACCGATTTCTTTTTTTTTTCATCTTTTCTTCCTCTCTTCCGTTATGTGATCACCGCTTCCGCCAGCAATGGGCGACGACTGCTACCACGAGATATAACTTTAATTGAATTTAAATTGAATTAAAAAATATATTAATATTCCTCATTAGTTATTACGTTTGCCTACCCGCGGCATTACCGTGGAGTTCTGGCTCTTTACAATTATTTTCACTCCCGGTTCTGATTCTTTCCGAGTTTGCGCAATCCCGTGCTCTTTTTTTACAGTCCTTTTAATAGCACATTCGTTTGGCGAATTAATTAGCCAAAAATTGAAAAGTCGCCGTTAATCATATGAAAATTAGCCAAGGGATTTTCCCCTTTCCTCTCCTTCTCCCTTTCTTAATTGAATTACATGTACGAGAGATTGCGACTGATGTCTCTGAAAACGAGCACTGTGGCACCTCGCGGATATTTTTCTCGCGCAAGAAACGAGATTCGAGATGAAAGACAAACAGGGACTCGGGTTACAAATACTCGGTGATACACGTTACGGTACCGAAAGCGTTGGATACGTACGTATTCTATCTTATCGTTTATTTATACTAGATAACGATCTCATATCAATTTTTAATTTTTAATATTATAAATGAATAGTGACCTACATAGAGATAAAATTGCAGATCTAGCATCTTAATAATGCCAGATTACGTATATTAGATCTTTTTCAAATTTTTTTTGTACACATATCGTGTTACGCTAAATATATCAAATTAAACAAGACAAAGATAACAATCGCGAGAAACTCAGGTGGAATAATGCGCGTCCACCATGTGTCGAGGATTAAAAGGAAGATCTGACATGCATCACTGAAATCCTAGGAGCTAGGTTCCGGTGTAACAAACGCCAACGCTCGTATTTGGATACTCTGCAGGCACGGCCGTCGCTTTTGTAGATCGAACACCGGTGCGAAAGTCGGAGACCGCCTAAGGGCGGAAACCGAGCAAACACAACGGCGAATGGAAAGCTCGCCGACAGCGCTTGAGGATTAAACAAAGAGCGGCAGAAATACATTTCTAATGCCGGGAATAGTTGATCGATAGTTGTTTTCCTTTTCTTTCTTTTTTTTTCCTCGAGGGCCGCACCTACTATGCCGGATATCCGACGTAGAGAGAGAGGCGCGGCCCCTACGGGTTGCTCGCCCGTTAATTAAAACGAAGAGAAACAGAAAAATCAAACTCAACCACGGCGTGTCTAACTGACTGATATTTACGCCAAGTTGAAGCGCACAGTAGGTGGGAAAACGGCCTAATGATGAATCAACAGCCCGGAAAAATTGCCAATATCGACAAATAAAGTAGACTGTTTTCCAATGATCTATACGCCTCCCCGAAGGCACGTGCGTTATATTTATTTTAGGGGCGTAAAAATATTTTTATTATTATAAAGTTTTCTGCGAGTAATTAAAAAATTGGTACATTGCACCGAATAGACTGTTTCGTGTACACACGTCACAATTTGCGGCAGACTTTCAAAATGCAAACGTGACAAGTTTTCTGACTTTCTACAGACGATAGACACTTCCTTCATCAAAATGTTACTCTAGATTCGAAGGGGGGCCTATAGGAGGACTGCCGTGCCGTGCCGCGCCGCGCGTTCGCGTCGAATGGCGCGGAAAATCCGTATGCGGGAAACAAGAGGGAGTTTGCGGAATCGAACAAAGAGCCCGTTCCGGTAACCAACTTAACCGGAAACTTGGAATCAAAGCAAATACAGCGAAAGTGCCCGCGGGGGTCAGCCTGGCAGTCGGGAACGGTTCATCGTGAAACTCGATTTACTATTGCGTCGTAATGCACATGCGCTTCCTCCCCATCGTCATTGTGTCGTTGTCATCTCCGTCCGTGGCCGTTTGTTTGCATGTAATTGGGAAGCTTAAGCCCGGGTGTACGATAATAACGCGAGTTTCCCCACTTGATCGAGTTACTTAGGGATTGTCTTGACCGCCGCGGGCGGACACGCCGTCGAGAACGGGCGAATCGCGCGATTCCTGAACGGCTGGGGGCCGCCGGTGGTTGGGAAATTACATTTACGAAACACGGAGCGTGTTTGCGATTTGCCGTAATTCTAACTGGGGAAGCCTTCTCAGCTGCGGCTAATGGTTGTAACTGGTGTCCATAATTTCCTGATTATTACAATTGTAATTTCTGTTTGTGATGGTTACCGTGGTAAATCGTATTGTCCACGTTATTGCATTTTGCGTAGATTCCATTTACAAATTATCAGATTACGATTCAAATGCTTTTCTATAATGTACGTAAATCCGTTTGTTCTCCCTAAGTAAGAAGAAACGAAAGAAAGTTCTCAACTTTCTATTGTTTCTATCGGCAAAAATAAGCAGTGTGAATTGGTGAAATTAGATTCCACGCCGTTTGTCTATGGACGGCCAAGAAAAAATGGTCACGTGTGCAAACGACGGAACGATCTCGCTGCGTGAGACGAACGACAATCATCGGTCCATAATCGGCCGGTCACGCGTGGCGCGTGAAGGGCCGCAAAAACTGCGTTCTCTTATGTTGAATTTGCGAGAGTCATACCGGGTCACCAGACTATAGGTTTCAGAGAATCGCCGCGCCGCGCCGACGAGGCTTTGTGTCGACNCGCCCCTCGAGATTATGCGAATGTGTTTAATGCTCGCGTGCATACCCCACGCATACGCGCACTGATAACTCTAATGCGGTGGCGCACAACAGGTATGATAATGCGAATCGAGCCGGGCCGCAGTTTATACTGGGAAGGGGATTAAAGTAATGCATCGATGCACCGGTTCGCCGCATTGAGTCAGATGAAGAGATTTACCCCTCGTGCAAATTACATACGCATTAGCGGCGGTGCTCACGCAATGCGCGAAATTTCCGCTATATAAAACTGCATGTCGGCGTATAACGCGTCGCGATCTTACATGAAATATCGAAGACGCATGACATAAAGGTGATATTGGGATAACATAAGTCACATCCTTCCTTCTTCCTCTCTTAGAAAGGAAATGTAGAGATTTAATTATTGCAATTTTTCCGCTGATTGGTTCTCTCGCTTGGCTTCGTACTGCGGAAATAGCTCACAGGGTTGAAATGTGTGACAATTTTGACAGTTTGTTAGCAATCAAAAAAGATTAAAGAATTAAAAATGTTTTAATCTTAAATCTTTATATAAAAATTATATAAAAATTATGTTTCATTATATGTATAAGAACGAGAAATTTCGCGCGCGCATCCTAACCACTACTAACTCTATAAAATTACCTTCAACTGTGTGCGCAAAACACTACAAAAGTAACTTGGAACGCAACAAGATGTGAAAAAAGCGTGAGACGTATTCGTGTTATCTGCGAAAATGATTGCCGTAATGTTAATGCCGTCGTTCACGCGTGATAGATCAGAAATATTTTGCACGGCGAATATTCGATATCAAGGTAATTCAATTTTTGTTGAAGCTATTCGTGAACGGAAGATATATTATAAATGGAGAATTATCCCGCAAGACTGGCGTAATGTAATGATGGTTGAGCAAACATTCCTTTGAAGGAGTTCTGTGTCCGTTTATAGCGCAGTCATTTAATGGATTCCAAATAGAACGCTTCGCCCATTGCGTACCTCGTGCAAAGCGCATGCTGCAATTAACCACGCTGATTAGGCAATGCGCTTTGAAGCGACATGCAAACGATGAAAGGTTCATGCATTCCATATATCCCTGATTTTATACCCAAAGGATTCAAATTTCTCGAAACGCAATCAAAATAACGAGAATGCTGATACAACGCGATCGTAACAGCATTATCGTATTCTAATTAGCGAAATTAATAACTACTTATTATTAGTACAAATCGAAATATCGTTTTAAACCAAACAGAAAATTAAAAATGTTCTTGATCTGTACAATACGCATAAAGAAATACATAGTTATATATTTTTTATATAAACAAGATTTAAGATTGTTAAACACATAAAATAGAAATTTTGCGCCCTAATCATTTTGTTAATAAACGAAGCCCAACAAGAGTACCTCGAAGCAAAATTAGAGGTAGCAATCATTTATCGACGTAATGAGTTAACTTTTGACTAACACGATGTTTTAGCAATTTACAGCGAGGGGCTCAGCGGAGTATGATCAAATCGGGAGTACAGAGGGGCGGCTAGACCGTGGCTTGGGGGAACTAAAATGAATCGTGGGATGATTCAAAATCGAAGCACCGCACCGCCATCAAATACGCGTTCGGAGGATTTACAAGTTATTCAAATATTCCCCGCTCGGTAAGCTATGATGAATACTCGGTGTTCCAATTTAATCCCCTTCGAAGCCCGTCCATGCTCAAATCACATCCTTGCCGCTCTCGTACTCGACCTTCCCATGATTTCAGACGATTAGCCATTAATTCGTATTGAAAAAATTTGGCGCGAGCTCCAAGTATCGCTGGTATGAAAAACACCTCCCCCCCCCTCCCCGCCGTCCTCTCCCAGAGTAATTTGCGGTAAAGCGGATTTCGGTGCACCGCTAGTAAATTCGAACGAATCATTGATCGGCCTGGCACGGACACAAACATGTTAAGCGAGATTAAAAAAAGATAGGATAATATAATCCCGTATTATTTAAACATAATTGTTTATCAGTAAAATTAATGAAAATACTGCGAATTTCACCTGACATTTATTAGATATGTATTTAAATTATGAACAGATCATTTTTCTATATAAACCTTCTGCTTTTTGATACCAGTTTTTGTATGACGATAAAATATTAAAAATGGATTTTGTTATATTTAAATATACGTTATTTCGAGGAATATAATTATTAATTTCTCAAGTATCAAAACGCGTGAATTTGAATTTTTGGTGTATTTTAAACGCGAAGAGAATACGTGAAGTTTCGGTATGCTGACTGTTTGAAATCTGGCACAGTATTCACACAATATGAAGCTGTTGGCCCATTTTTGCAATCCGTGCTTACATTGCTGAGAATAATCATTGCAACTGGAAGTTGTGGGATTTTGTAGAGACATTGTGGCGGTGCATTGAACGCGCGTCGTTCATTTTTATATAAAATTCTATTTTTGTACAACGGAAATAGCATAGAACAGTAGAGTAGTGCGTTGCAGAAAGTAATTTATGAAAAAACCGTATAATCAAATTCTTTTTCACGCGAAAAATTATCTCTAAATTCATTAAAATGAAGCACGAAGTAATGTGATATGTGAATATGTAAATATATAACGTAGCATAAATAAATATTTAATATTAGATTATATTGTACAATATCACACAATCTGCAAGATTATAGAATATAAAAAATATAAATATAAAAAATGCATTATTTCTTCGTGATATAAATATTTTTGTTGTTCCATTAAACATATCATGAATACTCGTATCGAGATATAATAATACATTAACAGTTTTCATAAGAAAACTATAAATGTATAGATAAGAGATACGGAATATCCGCGGCGAGGATATCTGAGGAGCACTTATTGCGATTGCATCGCATACGGGCGCAAAGTCAAGAGATGGACAAGCGTTCATTATTTGAATACGCTATCGTGTTGCCGACGGCGCACGTCGCAAAACCCGCAGAGGTTCATGAAGCGATGTTAACCTTCTGGCAAGTATTGTCGCACGTGCGGGCAGGGAATTAATGCTACTAAAGCGAATTGATATTTTGATCACGCAGGCCGGAACGACGCTCGCGCGCTCGCGTAAACGTAATTTCGTTTATGTGTAATTGAGAGCGTATTTCGGGAGAGATCGCGGATGGTTAGTATCGTTCGTAAAACTCGATCGCGCCGCTGCGATAGTTATGCCACGAAATTGCTTCGAATTTACCATTTCGTCGGTTTTGATTCAACCATAGCGCTCAGTTAAGAAGCATTACAATTTTATATAAACCATATCACAACTACTGAAACGTGAAAGGTAATTTATTTCCTCGCTATGGAGGATTTCTCTTTACCCGATTCTCTTTTAACAATACTTGAAAAAATGAAATATTATATAATATATAAATGATCTCTCAGAAATACGATGAAACTTTGAAAATCAATAGAAATCAAACTCATCGAAGAAAAAAGACAAGAGCTCTCTCATTCAATCGAAGTAAGCGAGTTCGTAAGTGCGTTTAAGCGCAGCGGATCTACAGTGGATAATACGAGAGCGCCGCGAGAGACAAGCAAGTCGATGGGAAACGTCGCTCGATAAACCGAGACTGGAATTCGATAAACCGGCTCTCATCGTACGAAATAATAGCCTTGCGATGCGTGTAGCGTCACGAACGAGCATCGCGAGAAAGGGCGAGAGCTGCCGGGTGGGTTAGAACTGACGAGAATGACGGTATATGGTTGCGTCGAGGGGTTGCGTTTCCATAGGATAGAGAGCGCACGGTCACCTTTGTCGCAACGTGGAGCAGAATGCGGCGCCGGTAATAATGGATAATAATGCTTAAACGATCGCCAACTCGACTAGACTCGACTCGACTCGACTCGAATTGACTCGATTTGACCGCATATCGGCGATTCGATTGTCTACGCTATTGCATGGCCATCGTGACGCGTCGAAACGCATCATTCATGCGGCACAAATTCTCTCTCTTTCTCTCTCGCGTATTACAGCACTCTCATCTCTGTTCGGTCTGGCAAGAGTACAATGTCGCGGAGCACGTGTAAACGGCATCGTTATACGGAACAATGACGCCGTTCGTATTGTTGAAAGACTCCGCAATCGAGCAGCTCGAGTAAATAGAATATTTTTCTATAGAATGGAATTCTTTTTCTTTTGTATGTTAATTTTGTATTACTAGTGGTGGTGGACGCGCGCTTCGCGCGCAAAATTTCTTCTTATAGTATTGTATAATAAAACACTATTTTTAGAAAGATTTAAGATTAAAAAATTTTTAATTCTTTAATCCTTTTCGATAACCTAAGAAACTTTCGAAACTGTCACACATCTCAACGCTGCGAGCTACTCTCGTAGTACGAAGCCAAGCGAGAGGACCAATCAGCATCGCGGAAAAGTTGTAACAATTAAATCTCTACATCTCCTTTCTAAGAAAGGAGGAAGAAAGGATATGTGACTTGTGCACACGGTATTATATACTTGTATGTATGTACACGCTATGTATATAAATTATGTATACGCTATTTTTACATACCTCGTAACTTTTTAAAAACTTTTGAAACAAAAAAATTCGTTTTAAAAGCAAAAAATAAGCAAATAATTTAACACGCCTTTTTAAAGAGTGGATTATTTTTAGTTTATGTTACTATCAACAGAGCGATTTACAACGATTTTATGTACGTTTTTCCAAATAATTTGAAATAAACAGTCGCATAAATATCTGTAATTAAATGTCTGAACTTACCTGATTCTTGCCTTTGAGAACAAGTACATTAGTGACACGGCCGAACGGTAGACCCAGATGGATGATCTCTGCCTCTGTCACCTCGTTAGGTATATTCCTAATATGAATGACTCTGGAAGGTTTGCCGCTGTGACTCTTGTCGAGCTTAACCTGAAACAAAAAGAATGGATCCCTGGTGAGTCGTCGGATAAAATGAGCTGAGAACTTAATGTCTAGCTCACCACAAATATATAGCTCAGAAAGGAAAAAAAGATATAAATGATCTCATAAATAAGAAAAGATGTTAGGATCATGTAATACCTAAGAAAATAATCTTGTTACCGTCTTGTCAAGTCTATATTTCGGTATAATACAATTTAGCTGTTCAAATACAGTTAATATTTAATGCTTTCATGTATATTATATTTTATGATAATTATCCACGTCATTTCGTATAAACCTCAATATAACTATTGTAATAATATTTGTAACAATCTTGCATATTTTTCTATCAAAGAAATGCCATTATGGATCAAATGCTTTCTTTTAAATGTTTTATATATATATATATATATATAGATACCGGAGAAATTTAATAAATCTCTTTTATTTCCAAGACTAACGTAGTTGGCCAACAACTAGTGAAAGTTTATCAATGAGTACAAAGATGAAGTTATCGCTAACAAAACTCGCTGGGACATAAAGACGGCGTAGTCTGTATGATTACTAGATGTATATACCGGGTACTTGACACTAAAGAGAGATAATGTCAATTTTCTACTCTACAAAATCACCAAAGGAAGAGAGAAGGATTATATCGTGCCCGCGCGGTTATAGGAAAAAAAGACGGATGCAGTTAGCCAGCCCGGCGAAAGTTTCGCCCAGGCCGGTTCATTCTCGCGCGCGAGGTAGGGAGAAACTTATCAAATTCCCGGACGAGTTTGCAATCCCGACCGCTTATATTATTCCATATGCGGCGGCGGGAAGTCGAAGAACGCGCAAGATATACACATACATATGCGTTGCGTATGTATGTGTAACCCTTAAGTCGAAGCTCGTGCCGCCGGGGGCGGTGTTTTCAATCACAGCTCTATCTAGTCGAACTCGAGAGCACGACGTTTCTCCCCCCTTCCTCACTTCGGAAAGAATCCCCCTTCGAAATCCATCCTCCTCTCTCTCTCTCTCTCTCTCTCTTGGCTTCACCGGCACTTTTCCTCGTCTTTTTTTTTCCTTACTGCTTTTCCTAGCCCGTTCCAAGGCTCTCTTAGGAACGTCGCTGAGGTTTAGTCGAGCTTAACTGATCGGAAAACGCGCTTCTTACCGGGTTAAGGAAGATGGATATTTCAGAGGCGCCTCATCCCTAATCCCCCTTCCTTCTTTCACGTTCCGGAATGGAGCTCGAACGAGTGGCGGATATTTTTATTTGAGCATGTCAGTCAATACAAAGTAAAACAGGACTAGAGGCAGATAATTAAAAATAATTTCTGGATTACGAGTTAGTAGCGGATAATTGATTGAATTAATTAGTTGTTCAATTAATCGCGCGAACGGGTTTATGTGTATAGCGCAGGGAAAATATAAATATTTCACAGTAACGAAATGTAATACAAAATAAATGGAAATTTTTAAGTTATAAAACGTTTATTTCATAAACTGAATCGATTTGTAAACGAAACCGTATATAAGCATTATGCACTGCATATAAAGTGATGGATCAAGTGTTTAGTAACGATCGATGATTTCTTCTGACATTTTAAAATATATGTTTATCTAGAAAATTATTTGTGAATTTTCAATTTATATGTAAGGCAAATTTGTCTAATACATAATAGGAGAATCCAGTGAGAATTAAACGAGTTATCTTCTTTCCTAAATACCAGGGGTTGGCCAGTATTAACTCAAGTATAGGAGGGAGTCCAGCGAGTTGTGTCAGACAGTACTCAACTACCCGCGAATGAATTAAAAATCAACCCTGGCCGACGTCCCTCTATGCTTTCCTCAATTTTACCGACGTTCTTTTTGCGGCCACGTCGTCAGACTTTAATCTCGCTTGTACGAACTGCCGCGACAACGATGACGACACACAACAATGAAATCGGATTATAAGCGAGTTGGCGTGCCGTATCGCGGTGATATACCGGTCGTAATAAGACGGTTTCCATGACAAAGGTGGTCGACGATAACTCGTTATAAAAAGTGTTTCTAGTCTCAACAGGTCAAAATCACAAAGAAATATGATCATGATTTAATCTTTTTGACTACGAATCTTTAAGAATACAAACATATATTCTTATATTATTTTTTAATATTCTTTTATAACAATAAAACGTGTATACAAGATATAAAAAACTAAAGAAAGAGAAATCTTGATTGATATTACCTTACGTATTTGTAATTGTTATTAACACCTTGTAAATCTTTTGTAAAAAAAAAATCAATGACGGAAATTGAATCTATTGATTAGAAACTTTGTCTTATATAACGTGCAAGAAAACAACTCCATTTTGCACATTCTTTACAAAATAATTTCCTAATTTTCTCGATCGACCTTGAAATTTCTCCGTCAAACGAGGAAACAAAAGGAAAGGAAACAAGAATAATGCAACAGAATTTCTTTGTGTCTTGGGTCATGATAATTATAGTAGAAAAACAGACGTAATATAGTAGAAAAAAATATACGGTGAATTAAAACAAGCGTTAATTGCATGTCAGGAATCGACCCTAAATAAAAAAAAAGTCTGGAGGAGGCACAGTAGTGACACGAAAAATTTCGCGAGCGCTCCGGAAAAGTCGAAATACGACGTGAGTAGATGTCGAATCCAGAAGAAGGGCCTTAATTGCTCGGTGTTTCTTCAACGTGCGCGGAAATCACGCCGTGGAGAAACGCGGTCGTCGCGTAAACAAGATTCGCTTCAAGTGACGTTCATTCACCGTCGAGAACGGCCTCAAGAATCACCACTACCACCATCCCTCCCGCTCCCGAGCGAGTCTGAGCGACGTATTTCCAGGTTCTTCACTTTGATCGTACATAGGGTGAGACTTGTGCACGGTAGCACCCTCATTTTCCCTCGACCTTTATTCATTTGCTCGACTATGCTCAAAAACATCATCTCGAATCACTGGTTGTTTAATATGATCGCATATGTATATTCATTTTTTAACAACAAAGACATTTCATTGATAACGTGAATAGTTTATTTCTAATTTTTTTCCCTCTAAGTTAAAAGTGAGTAAAGATTTGTATTCCGAGGTTCCTCTCTCCTTCTCGTTATCCAAAGTCAAAAGAGGCAGGCTTCGTCGGAGCCGATAATTGGGCATAATAGAGGCACGTCGCGGAAAATCGTTCGTAGGAAATAGGCCATGTGAGCTTCGTGCGTCACAACGTCGGGCGCCACCGAAAGTCGAACGTGACCCTGCGATCTGATTTATTGACAAATGCGCCGCTGCACGGTCGCGATAGCATGCATTCTTGTCTGACACGGGGCCATACATTTTCCGATGTTACATGTCATCATACACGCCACACATGCGATTGATAAAAATTTCCAATGGCAATTTCGATATGAGAAAAAGGGGAAAAGGGAATGGCGATTAATTTAAAGGTCTGTAATATAAAATAATTCGGAAATATCTCCAATTTTAATGATATTAATGATAGTATATGCATTTTTATTTCTTGTACGTCCGAGTTATTTAAATACTAAATCCAACCAATCCCACTGGCGTAAAATTCGTATCGTACGCGCGTGAATTATTCAGACGCGAGTAAATTACGTCATTGCGATTCTATAATTGCTACAAAGAGGTAGTAGGTATATTCGTATTTTTATTTCCCACAAAAAATGCACGAGCACTGTACCCAAGATGCCGTAAAGCAGAAAGCAGTAGTAATTGTAAATTTGCCATAGGAATTACATCTAAAGATACGTCCGAGCGAAATGTCGGTAGGAAATCTTGCGCGAACGATAAACACGTGATCGTAACTCTCATCCCTTAGGCGTTCTATACATGCCAAAGGTGAAGTGTGTAAAAGCAAAGTTAACACGCCAATAATCTTTACGGCGCCGCTGCTGTTAAGCGAACGCTGCTAGCTTTAAGGGTATCTGTAAATGAGAGCAACCATCGTAGTGGATGCTGCCTATTACGCAGTCATGTCAATCATTAAAAGCGATCGTTACGGGAAACGGCGGTGAGATAGATACATCAATAAATCTATTTATTTCACGAGCCCCGAATCGTATATTTTGACATACGCGGGCGAAATCACGATCAATCTTTCCGCTAAAAAATCCTTTTTCGCTTTTAACAACTATTGCGGATTTACAAGAAATATAAAAAAAAAGTATTGTTAAATGCGACAGTATTTTAGCACTGTAAAAAATGAAATTCAAAATCCAGGATATTACAAATTACTTCTTTCGTTTATAGTACGAGAGTAAGAACTATATATTAGTTCATCGTGTAAAAAAAGTAATATTCATGAAATTGTTATACGGCTTAACGATATAAATAATGTGTAAAGAGAGTAAAATAAGTACATTGTGATTCATTATTGTATTACGAATATAACGAAATCTCATATTACCAAATGCATTCTCTTGTAACGCGAGAATTTTTTCGATGGTATAAAAATGGTACAAGTATTTTTGTTTTGCGTATTTTTTAAAACCGTGATCTATATAAAGAAATATTTAAATTATCTTACAAAATTTATTATACAAAAATTGTAGATAGATAGATTTCACAACGGCATTCGTGTTGTATGAAAGGAGAGACGTTTAGCACAATGGCATTCAAAGTATTTCATTAAAGATATATCATAACAGCTGCAAATTAAATACATATCAAGTACGTACTAGAGTCAACAGAGTAAAATAATAAATATTTAAATTCTTTTTGGCAAAGTATCGCGGCGATTTCAACGTAATCGCGCGAAAGAGATGATTCATATTCATGTACGTTTAATTTTCTATCGAGGTTAAGGGACGCGTGCAGTACCGAGAATTCAGTTCGTGTCTCGCGAACATAATACAACTTGCGCTCTACATAGCTGCATATACTTATTTAATGCAAGATCAATCGCGCTAAGCTTCGCGCTTCTGTCTCAAGGTTACAACAGCCGTACGTCGCGCGTCATTGTGTTTACGTGGCGCCTCGCATCAATAATTCGCAAACACTCCGTCGCTAGTATGTAAGATAAACGACGTATTAAGTCCCAATTATCCGCCGCAGGCTATAATACAAATAGCCTTCGAGAAAGCGATCTGAGAATTCACGGCGATAAAACCCGATATCGCTGGGAGAATAAAACGGAGACGGGATACTCTCTTTTCGCGCTCGACACACTGTGTGAAATCCAGAAACGTGCTCGATACACAAAAATGATTACGTATCGATTCTGGAGGGGCGCAGTTAGACGCGACATTAGCCATCGGGGAGATTAGAAAACGGTCAAATAAAGCGTAAAGGTAAAGAGGAGGAAAATCGGGATTTCGATCCCTTAATGGACGATCGGCGACGTCGGCCGTTGCTAGCCCCCGCGGCACTTTCCAAAATGAGGGAAAGCCGGGAAAGAGGCACCGTGGGGTTCCTTGCCTTTCACATGAAGATAAATGTCGCGCGGTGAGCAAAATGAGCCGCGTAAATCTTCGACCTCCTTCGATAGTAATTGATAAGAGGGAACATTCTTATCGAATTCGAAGCAACCTCTCGGCCAACTAATTTTTTTATAAGTTTATCCTTCTTCGCGACGAGCAAAGTACAATTCCAATCGTTGCAGAGACAAAGACACAGGATCATGCAGATGACAAATACAGCATATACGACGATATATTTCGTGAAAAAACTATCTCGGAATATTCGTCGTTTCTACGGAGTACGGCACACCATGTTATTTCGCAGAGTATTCCCTTTTTAAATAAATACAGTTTGCAACACTAGCGGCGATGGAAACAGTGTTTGAGACGAAACATGAAAAGTGCTGGTAAAAAACACGAACCATTTTTGTATCGTGAAGCGAATTGAATGCGGAAGAGAACCGCAATTTCACGCCTAGTAGTTTTCGACGTTCGAAACAGCCGAGTATTTTTGAAAGGAAAAAAAAGAGTCACCGCGGATCGGCAGGATGACGAAGTTTCGGCGGCAGAGCCTGACGGGATTCAAATCTCATTGTCAGTCCCACGTGACCGCCATGCCTCGCGTTATCGCGAGCCGACGCCATGTTGGCGGGCGCTTCGCGCGAAAGGACGAATGAGGTATACTTACGTCGAGGAAATCCATGCGCATCCTCAGGTGCGAACCTCTCCTGTCCCACGTCTCATGCTTGATGCTGCCGCGCATGCCTATCGCACCGCCGAGCGCCAGCAGGTGGTGAGACTCGCGGTAGACGTCGAGCGGCACCGGCTGCCCGACGCCGATACCGAGGCCGACGCCGACACGGTCCACTGCCGCCATTTCCGCACTCCCTCGCGCGACCGCGAAGTTCTTATCAACAAACCGAAACATAGCCGGCGCACCGTCACCGTCGCCGCCGTCGTCGTCGCCAACGCCAACGTCGTCGACGACGTGACGTGACGCGACGCGCGGCGTCCGACGCGCGCGAACGTGACCACGGAACAACGTGTTGCGGCGTCGCCCGGTCGATCTCGCGCCGCCGCTCGGCCGGCTTCGCCGTGACTCGGCGCGTCTCGGCGAACCTCGCGCACGTCACGTGACGCCGCGAGGCCTACAAAGGCACGATACAAAAAAATAAATAGAAAACATGCATAATACAGGGGTTTAATTATTCGGAAACGGAAGCATTCGTTCCCACAAAAATGTCAAAGTTCGAGGTTTTTCTAGCTTCCAACTTTTTAATAAATATAAATTTCTTCTTCACACTTTTTTGAATTTTCGATGCGCGCCTACATATTCGCGCGCGCGTATATTTCGCGCGTATGCGATGGTATATAATAAATAATATAAATGTAAAAATGTGTATATATATATATAATTTACAAAGTTACGAAATATCTTTGCGTTTTATCATTTATCATATTATGATAAAATAATGTAGTAGTACTAGTAAAAACGGTACACAACATATGTTTTATACAACATCTTAGAGTTTTTATTTTTCTGTGGCATCTAAATTTTTTCAATGTTAATATTGCAATGTTAATATTGCCTTCTTATAAATATTATTTCAATGTTAATATTCCCTTTCAATTACTTTTAAAAACAAAAATTAATAAAATTCGACTATTTATAAGTATATAATAATTAATAACAAACAATTTATTTTAATGATTTTTTATAATCTTTTATGAAAGTAAATTGGAGTGTTTCTTACACTCCACTCGACTAATCATATTTCAAATTTTAACACGCGCAACGCAAAGAGTTAATAATCAATTCTCAGCGAATTGAGAGAAAAATGAAGGGTAAATAAAGGTATTAATCACGTCAAAATATTTTATCAGGATCAGGCTGAGAGGCAGAATTTGTTTGCATCTTGTTCCGGATCGAAGTTGCGCTTATTCGATTTGAAACGAAAGTGAAGCTTTAAAGCTGCAAGACCGTTTAAAAATTCTATTTCATGCAAATGAAGAGAGCGGAAAATGCGCGTGTACCTTGTAAAAGGCATTCCGATTTGTGTCAGCGCCAATGGGAGGCAAAATTTGTTTTCATTGGGTATAATTAGAATTCTCAATCGATGATTAATAATGTCAAAATGTTGCCGTTGAATTGGCATAATTAATGTATCGTACGCTCGAATGTGGATATTACGTATTAATAGGTGTATTTTCTAAATCTAAACCCCCTATTTACAATGCAAACGTACTCTGATGAAAATAACAATAGACTCAATTGTCTGTACACGTTGCATTTTCGTTCGCAAAAGCGAAGACTCATGCTGGAAACTACCTGGTCGCAATCCTTTTACGTTTTTCAATTCTCCTGCAGCGAGTCGTCTAAGCGCGATGGCACTTAGATTCGACGGCACGTGCCACGAAGGATGCAACAGGCGGGCGACAGTCGCATTTCCATTAGAAATCCAAGTAGGCGCCCGCAGCTACCGGTCCAGAACTTATCCTCCTACGCGACGTCATCTCCAAACCAGTAGATCCGCCTCCGTAGGAAAATTCAAACTCCTCAGAAGTTATCCGTAAGCGCGTACGGAGCTCCGAGCGAAGCGTCGCGACAGATGCACCTGAGTGCATACGACGGTGATGCAGAAAGGAATCTCATCTCATTTTCCTATCCACCCCCTCACAATGGGAAGTATTCGCGTTACCGGGTTGTCGAGCCTTTGTGCATCCCTACGTAGATTCTGGCGACGAATCTTTTATGACGATCCGCTTTTTCCACCGAACGCCTCGCCATCAAACTTTAATCGCGGATTCTTCGGCAAACTTGCAATCGAATCTCTCTTTATAAAATACTTATAAGTGTTTCCTTATGTACCGGAAGTGTTTTGTTGTTTGCGAAATGGATCATCACGTACCGTTCATTTGCGTCTACGTAGATTCTTTCTATATTGCATTATATTATTGTATATACCTATTATTTATGGACTTTACCTATTGTAACAAAGTGATTTTATGAAATATAAAATAATACATAATAAAAAAGGGTAAAACCGGAAAGAGTAGAATTATATTTAAATATGAAGCAAGGATTTTTATTCCCGTTTTCCCGATTTAATATGCGGTGACTGAAAATTCATGAAAGCGAACGGTCCAAGATTTATTTCAATGTGCATAATTTAAACCGTCGGAATCAGCGATCAATTCGCTTTTTCTCGCTATCGAATAGATTAATTAGCGCTGGAATTGAGCTCCAGGCGTGAGAACTAAACTCATTTTCCAGGCGACCCAGAAAAACGCGCCGAATGCGAGCATAGAGGAATAGCCAGGAATGATACGAACTGCACCACAAGAACATCGATCGTTGATATTATTGACGTAAACTTTCAAAAGAGTAACGAAAGAAAAATCTTGGATTCGATTAATTGGTCGTCTGTCTCTTCCTCCAAAAAAAAAAAATGGTGGAAAGAAAGGCAAAGGAGTGACTGGCTGGCTCAAACCCAATCACGTGACAGTGTCGATAAAAAAAAAAAGGAAAAGAGGAGAAGAACGAGAGAACGGAGCGAGAAACGAAACGAGGTAACAACGTAGCGAAAAGATACGGTCGAAAAAACGTAGCAGGACGAAAAAGAGCGATGAGAAGCGATGAGGAATGTATCCGGAGGGGTTGAAGCGGAAGGGTTAAGGTGAGGGGTAGGAGCGACGGGTTGCGAACGTGCGGGCGCCCGTTCTCGATATTAATTAACGCCAATAATGAGTTATTTTCTGTTTGGCTTGGCATGGACCCGCCGCGCCGCGGGCAACCACCACCTGGTCCCGCGTACAGTTGTACAAACGATCGTTTCTATCCCTCTTCTCCGTCCCGCAATCTCGTACGATCCCTGCCCAACGGCGGCAGCGGCGGCAGCAGCAGCCGATCCTCACCCGCGCTCTCGCGACCTACCGATCGCCAATCATCGTGCGGGTTTGACTCTGATGAAGGCGAGCCGCAGTATCGATTTCGATGGGACACTTGTCCCTCTTTTTTTTCCTACATCGCTCTTCCGCTGTCCTGGCTTTCCGCAACTATTCCGCGCTTTTATCCCTCGCGACTGGCAACGCGCTCTTTTTCCTCCTCTCTCTCTCTTTCTCTCAGTCTATGACGAACTCGTGAAATTAACTGGTTGCGAACCCGTCGCGCAAAAGCACACGAATATATATATATATATATATGTGTGTGTATAGTATAACGGCGGTTGCCACTGTGGATTAATTAATTCGATCGAATTTCATATGCCGAGGGCTGTACGGATGAAGGGGTTGTTTTGGCGAAACGATCGAGGAGCTGATCGGGTAAATACGGTCGGGTGAATTTTACAAATACGTGACTGAACGCGCCGGGAACCGCTGCGCGTTTAGTAAAAACGATGGATATTATTTTTAATTTCTTTTTCCACAGTCATGTGTCAAATCCATTTTTCCCGGCATACCAGCAAATTCTCCATCGTTTATTTGGCTTGTTTTATCGATATATCCCATACGATTACCACATTAATTTTTAATAATAACTTTCACAACGATTTTGAAGCCAATTATTTTGTAATTATTGACTGTCGAAAAATATTGGACGGCTTGAACGCGTTAAATTTCAAATAATTAATATAAAATCGTAATGTCTACACATTAAATTGTATGATAATTGCGAAAACTTTGTGTATGTTTTAACTTGAATGTCCGGCGCTACGTATTAGCTTTTTTTATGTAAAACATCATCAATAATATTGAACGATTCCGAATTGAAAATAGCGCACAGTAATCCGTTTTCGCTTGATTACACGATACGAAGTTGTTGCTTTTGGGGAATAATTTGGACGCCGCGCCGGACAGCGTCCAGAGGAGCGTACAATCGCTCTCGCGTTTTCGACAATTGCAACGCGAGAGTGGTAACTCGATAGTCGGGAGGCAAAAAAATAATATCGTTCGCAAGCGTTAGAAATTTTTCCCCGATCGCGCTGAACGTCAAAGTGGTTAGAGAAAAAAATTTGTCACGGCCCGCGGTGCCGCGGTGAAATCGCACGCGTGCACCGAAACGCGAAAACAAGCAAGCGTGATGATGGTGATCAACGCGGTTAGTCGCGATCCATCGGTGTTTATGAATACGCTTCCGACATATTTTGTTAAATGTTAAACAAACACGTATGTCTATAAAAAATAGCAAAGTATATCGTTCGCGCTTGTGTTGCGCATGAACGCATCAACGAACGCGTACCGAGCATTCGTCGTGTAATTAAAAAAAATACGCAGAATACAAAATCTCGATCGGCTCTTCAAGCACGTTATGTCACCTACGGCAAACAATTTATAAAAATACAAATCTCTCGATTGACTTTTAAAGTATACTTAATGGCCGTGATGAATATAGATCTCGATCATCGAAATGACGAAATGGAGAAGTGAGAATCGCGCGGAGGCGAGAGAGAAAGAGGGAGTTCGTTCAACCCTCGACCGAGTCTTCGATCGAAAAGCAGTATCCGTTCGCTGGAACATCTTGCTCCTCTGACCATTCTGCTCTCCCCAACTCCCAGACTCGATTTACCCACTCTCCTCCGATTTCCTCATCCCGGAAACGCATTCTACCCGCAGACTTGGCGTACAAAACGCTCTTGTGGCCCGGGGTTTCCTCGTTCGACGCCTAGCGCCGGCGGGACGCCCGCGCCGCGGGAATTATCGGCAAAACGTCAATATGCATTACGTCGCCGTCTCTCTATCCACCCGGATCTGACACCACTCCCCTGGCTATTCTAGCAAGATCCAACCTCTGCGCGCGTCCTCTCGACAATCTGCAATCTCACCGCTCGGGTTCTCTCTCTTCCTTCTTTCCTTTTCGCCTAACTTGACTATCTTTTCCTTTATCTTTTCTCAAAAAATTCGCTCGTTATTCCTTTTCTTTCATCGATTCGACACGCTCGATCGCCGATAGAAACGTGTTGCTATCGACAGATTTTCGGGAACGGTTCAGCGGATTTTTAAAACGATACCAATTGCGGGTGTATATCGTTTTGTGAAAAACATTTCTAACCATAATCGCAAAACGTCATAAAAATTGTACAAAATTTTTAGTGCATATCATTTTACAATAAAAATGTTTTTCACGTAATACGATCTTTAACTTTAAAGCATACAAGCACGAAAATTACCGTAAATATCGTAAATTAACGATGAAAAAACCAATTGTGGTTCTGACATCGAATTTCTAGATTTTTGCTGTTTGGCCCGCTGGAAATGGATGCATATAGTATTATATATGTAGTATTTTTTTGCAATAATAACAGTGTGCGAATGCGAAATATAAAATAATCCAATCGATGCGAAGCAAATGTTATTAATTCTTTCATTTCGCGGGAGAAGAAGTGAGCAATAGTAAAATATTAAGAAGACATTAAAGTCGATGATATGATGAACCGATTTGAACGTGCGATATTATTGCGTGTGCAAATGCAAAATGCACCGTGACATTCATGCGATTTCGCATCCCAGATCGCACGAATAATCGAATTGTGGAAAGATTGATTTGTCGCCCGTTACGCGACCCGAGAATATGTCGCTGTTCTTTCTTCTTCGTCTTTCCCGTTGCCTGGTGTCTGTAGCGATAAATGATGCACGAATAGGATGGGACGAATTTAAACATGGATATTATCAAATCTACAATCGCCATGATCGTCAGCGATCGGTTTAAAGATTAACGAGGAATCAATCTGATGAGATAGAGCTGATTGATCGATCCGGCGCGAAGCGTAAATGTCCTAATCGCGGAGCACCGTCTTAAACCAAATCAAAGTTTCGCGAATAATTGATCGAGATTCAATGCATTTTCCCAGCACCGCAATCTTGGATGGATAATACGCAAGCTTGGATGAATCTACATATTATACGAGCCAATTTTGACTAGCATAGCATAGATGATAGTTTCACGGCAATTATACCGATGAGTTTAAGAATTCCTCGCGAGAAATACGATCAAGTTCCGAGATTGAACAGGATGAAATCACTAAATTCATCGGATCGTACCATTCGTTCCAAACTAGCACAACTAAGCCGGCAAGAAAGCTTCAACTCCCCATGAATATGCATTTGGCACGCACGAGCCTGTTCGCCGTAAAGAACCTGTCACGAAGACGTACTCTCCGTGAAATGGTCAAATCGCAACTGAATTTCACAGTTAATATCGACGCGAGGCACGGCAGTGGCCGTGGGGAAACGGCGCAAGGAAAAGTAGACAGGGTCGGTTAATAAATTGGTAGAATATTGTGACGGGGGACTTGTACATTTTCATTGCTTTTACCCGGGAGGGAGGCTCGAAAGGCTCGCGAGGGACGGACGTTGGGACGGCGCGGCGGTTATTGATGAACCGTTCGCCCTTCGTGCGCACGTTCACCCCTTTATGTCCACCAGCGTCCGCCGGCGCGGCACAGGGCGATACAATGAATATTTGGATACGCCAACTTGGCCAGTTTGTACACGACAACGTGATTAATCGTGCTCCTTTTTCTTTCCACAAAATAAGCCGTCGCGCGAGAACGAGATGGCTTTGTCGCGCGTTCCTGGCCATCGTTTCGAATCGATTACGCGCCCATTTGCGACGACAAAGACCTAATCCGCTCTGCTAAGAGACACGCGAACGATTAGTGAAAGCACTGAGGTGCGCCAACTTAGTCCAACGATTGATCCAAGTAAATGGATTGTTGGAAATACGGGGAAATACTCCTATACGTTGTGGCCGACTCTAGTTTGAAACTGCGATGATGACGTCACGAAAACGTTTGGTTATGTATAAAGCTAGTTTAATTTTCACCGTATGTTTGTTTGATATCCTTAATGAAATGCTGCAGATATTGATCGAAAATAATTATGATTTCGAACAAACATAAACTGAACCGTGCAAATAAAGCTGCGAAATATCTGTGTGATTAGCAAACTGCATAAACTGTACTCTCTATAACTCAATAAAAGCTAATATCATAAATTAAAATTATTTCGATATTAGTACAGCGCATCGTATGAGCGCCTTAATTGCATTTTCATTTTCACTCTACTTAATTGTCGCCCGATCGCTCAAGTTATTAAGCGTGAGTTACGATCTCCGTATACATAATCATAATGCAGCACGTAACGACATCGACTTTGAGCTTGTCTCGGGATCAACTCGATTATTACGATGTCATATCGCTGTATCAGTTAATCAGTTGATTAAATGCAAATGAAAAAACGAGCTGTCACTTGGCAGTAAAATTATCATTCATTGAATTCTATTAATGTTTTTTTTTTCTAGTTTTGTATAGTTCCCTGCCATTAGCATTCGTTTGACAAATGGCCTCTATATATCCATTTCGCGTGATGAATAACTTTTTATTATATTCACGTGACCTCAAACACGTTGTGCATCGAAGCGCGACATAAAAAACCACCATCATCAATATCAATCTTTAGATACGTTTGTGAAGCACGAAGCTTCTCAAAATCTGATTACGCCTGAATCCCTCCTCGCTACGATTAATACCGCAGCAGAGCTTTATTTGCTCTAGAATCTCCAGTATACAGAACAAGTTCAAACATAAGAGTAAGTTCCGACAGCCTAGAGGAGCTCATCGGGATATTATCGTTTGTACGTGCGTCGTAAGTTCGGGAACTCGATCCGAGGCACGCGTCGGATAAACTCAGAATAAATGCATATATGTACGCAAGCATATGGAAGAAAAGTATCTATCGATATATTAACCGAGCGTGCTATGATTCACAACGCGATGATTCGACATCTGCATGAGAAAAACGGGGAAAACTTTTGAACTTGCGCGAGAGAATCATGACAAAGTAAACCGATTCAAAGATATGTGTGTGCGTTTGATGTATAACAAAAGTTTTTAGTAAAAATCTTAATGTAATACGTTAATATTAAAGATTTAAATTCGCATTACCCCGAAAATTTGATAAATTCGTAAATTCTGACAAACTTTCAAACATTCTAGTCATCCAGTATTTTTGAACAATATTATAGCATTAAAGACCTCTCTAATTAAATTTGTTAATGTACTTTAATCAAGTTAGTTTAATAATCTATCAATACCATAATTAATATCTCTCTTATGGCTAAATTATTATTAATAACGAATATTAATAACATTCCAATATAACCATAATCACTGATACATTATCAGAGTCTCTTCCGGCATATGCGTAGTATGGCTTAGTTAATAATGATTTCATTAGTATCCGACTGGCAAAACCCGATTAATATTAGATTATATGTTAATTAATTTTGAAATCTGTACACCGTAAGCAGAAATCCTGACGTAATCCAAAATATTTTCTTATAATAAATATTAATAATCACATTCACGCATAAATATTTTTAATATTTCGTATAAATATTGTTATAAATAATTCTCTCGGCACTTGTAAAAATAATTATTTTACTCATAGTTTTATAATCGTCGAATACATATTTATTGCGTAATAATCAAATTAAATAATTTTCTGTTAAAAATGTAAAAATTGTACATTGCGAAAAAAAAATAAAGTCGACAGGTGAATTTTTAGAATCATGCCTCATAAAAGAAATATCACAAAGATTGCAGTTTTGTTTCTAGCTCATCGTTCCCCCTTTGCACGCACGAAACTCCCTTGAATTGTAGATTAATTACTCGTGCACAGAGTTTATAATTACAGCGGCATTTTTTATCTATGTGGAAAAATAAATTGAATAATTGCTAACAGCTAAGGTAATACATGTATGCATGATACGCTAGATAATTCCGCAAAATAAAGTACTGTGCTTTCATGTGAGTTCAAAGGGTACTCGGTAAGCTATATAAAAAATTCTATGTCCTTTCAGATGAATATCAAAATGTTTCTTGCATTTTTTTTCTTTTTTTTGGGGAGAAAGACGGACAATTCAGGACGCGGCTTGCAATTCGAGATACTTCAGGCGCGGCATGATTACAGCCACTCGTTAGAAGAAACCGCAACTTCATTACGCTCCTGAAATGCACACTTCACTGACTGTGCATCAAAATTCAAAAGGGAAGATAAGAATTGCGGAAAAATGAGACGTCGCGGAAAAATGTTTGATGTTCCAAACACGCTTTCTCAACCAGCTAAATTCGTATATATTATCGTGGGCTGTACTTTGACAAAGAAATGGAATAAAGAGATATTAACTTTTGTTATTTACATAGATATGACAAAGAGAAATTAATATCCTGGATAAGGGACAATTTTGCAGAATAAAATGACTAATGAGATGTATTCGAATAGTAATATCGCGGACGTACGCGAGATTACGATTTGCGCAAGTTGTTCGCGAAAACGAATGCATCTTACGTGCGTATGCACTTTTACTCGTGTTTTCAGAAGGCGCGGTTTGGCACGGCTCCAGCAACTTTGAATCTCAATAGGAGTCTTGTTCGTCGTTCCTCTCTACTTTGTTCCATGTCGTATTTGTCCTAATCTCCGCGTGTTTGCGTGATTTATCACATCACGCGATATCCGCGTTGAATTTAAAAAAGAGAAAGAAGATTTACGACGTAAACGCACGAGTGTATAACAATGAGCCAAACGTAAATTTGTAAGATTCGCTTGAAAATGAATAATATACAATTGAATAACGTCGAGTCTACGATAATCTCGGACAATGACAAAAGATCGTTGTCTCGCAGAAGCAAGACAAAAGTCTCTTGGCGTTCTTCTTCCGCGGTATGGAAATATTCCGAGAGCTTCCCTTCTCGTTTCAGGGAAGTTGCTTTAAAGCATTCGCGCGTCGACAGATGTCGATAAATTCATCGTCGCACCTTCGCATTTTCAAGCCGACTACGCGCGTCGCAGAAAGGGACGGACGAGCCTCACGCTCCACAAGGCTTTCCTCCTTCCGTTCCTCTCGATAAGTGGCATGCTTCGACGTTGCGCAAGAGAACGTTTCCGCAGCTGTTGCTTATCCGGCAAATAAAAGCAGTCGTAAAGATAGTCGGAGCACCGTGCCGCGCCATCCGTATCGTTAACGCTACTTTCATCGTTATCGAGTTCGTTAGCAAATGTGACGTCAGTGCATTAAACCCGTAATAAGGGTGTAAAAATATTTTCCTCCCCTCCGGAGAAAATATTCGACAACTGCTGGTCTGCTAACAAGATAAAGATGATCATTTCGATCGCGCCGCCTAGTGTCGTCCGACATTTCACATGGAGGTCGATTGTTATCATCTGTCAGCGTTAGTTAACAGCCGCGGATATAATTTCTAATTGTGGCTATAACATTACATTTGCTTGAGATATAATTTTGAAATATTTCGTGCTCCTGTATAACGTATGATTATTTTGTAATTATTTTAGTACAGTAGTTATTAATTTTTTTTAATAATTAAAATGATAAATCAAAATTTCCTGATATCGTAAATACCTTGATAAAACGTGTCACGTGTCAATGTTGGCTCTGCGTATTTTGTAACAGTCGTTCCGTGAGGGGAGGCGAACTGTCAATCGTCGCTCACTTGTACGCTCGTGTGATTCACATGTGGCGATGCTCGACGGGAGCGGGACGACTACGGGTAGAAGCAATTTATCTAAACGACAGCTTTGTGAGGTCACTCGGACCGAGAGCACAACTCATTCGTAATATTACTGGCCGGGTACACCGCCATTACGTCGCGTCGGCGGGGCTTTGATTCTTTTGTACCTTCCGGGCTGATGCTACCGACCCCGCACTGCCCTTCCGTTGTCGTTGCCATTGCCTTGTGGGCGATTATATACGTTGACGTTGAGCACCGTGGATCCATATTGGTAGCATAGGGTCATGCCGAATAACGGCAGAAAGAAGAGAGCACGTGCGGTGGCGGTGGCCAATGGTGAAGAAGCGAAGCAAATTGACGAAGTCGACCGATCGCGGCGCACAAAGAACGCTTTTTTCTCTATTTACATTTTTTTCTATTTACGCTTCTTGGCTTCGTTTCGCTGGCCTCGAGATTTTATTCGACATCAACCTGTCGTGCGGAACTAGGAATGACAGAGCGTTCAGTAATCGCGTAATTGACGCGGCTAGATATCAAAAATTTTACAATTATATTATACGACAAATGGAAAATTATTTACATACAAAAAACTATTCAACTAAATTAATGATAAATTATTAAATAAAGAAAAAAATTTTTTTTTAAATTTAAAAAATTTTTTTTCTGGCTTTATATAAATATGAAAGAAATATATGATATAACGCAAATGGAAAGGAATTAAAATTCTATCACGTTTTTAGCTGCCATATAATAATTTCAATGATATTTTCGACTTCTAATTTTTCTCAGACGCTTATTTAGTTTATTGCAGACGCGACGGTGTATTTTTAAATACAAAATCGCCATCGATAATCGTTGTGGGAATACCACGGGTCGTCTATTTCCTGACCGTAACATCGTGGCTCAGATCAGTCGTAACCTAATTCGACAATCCCCTTCACCGTCTATTTCGATTTCAACGTCGCTTGGATTTGACATAAGTCCTATTAATTGACGTTTCTAAATGCGATGCATTTCCCATCTCCCATCTCTCATCGAATTTTCAATGGATAAGCATGAGAACTTCTACACAAAAGGCGATAAAAATATTACAAATATGTGATTTAAATAAACAGGATAGCTCGTAAGATATGTTTATTTTAGACCTATGCAAAATTATATCTTGAACAAAAGTCCGAAGATTATTTCACTGATACGCGATCAATAAATTATCATTTATTATTTTAAAATTATATTTAAATCCTAGGAAATATAAGGGGGAAAATATAAAGTCTAAAAAATATATATACAACTACGTGCAACTTGAATTAATCGCTGTAAGAAGAAATATTTGCCGATCGGATGAACATGCCAACGATACTTTGCTCGGTGCAGCGCCATACGATACTGCCGTTCTTAAATCGAGAAATCGAGATTATCCACACGAGGGACGGCTGGCATTCGAAAATCGTGCCCGACGTTCCGGTGCATTCGGAGAGAAACATTCCGACATGAAATATGTCAGACACGCCAGCGAGAAGTTCTAGTCCGGTTTCAAACGTCCCGCGTCAGTGATTGGCCCTCCCCGTTGCCGCACGTATATATACAAGTATATACACGTTTTTAATATAAAATTCCGGGATTCGCAAGGGAAGGGAGGGGTGGGGAATGGAACAGGGGTAACTTCGCGTGCGCGCAGTCAGCAATCTCGAATACTTCGCTGCTCCCAACATGGCTACGTCAACTTATTGGTAGCTGGTAGTAAGCACGTGAAAGAACATGGACATTCTTTCAATGGAGAATATAGAAAAGTGTACAATTGATTTCACGCAGATACGTCAATATAATTTTCTGACAAAAATATTAAGCATGTAACTTTTCTTTTAGACTCTCCCTCTCTCTCTCTCTCTCTCTCTCTCTCTCTCTCTCTCTCTCTCTCTCTCTCTCTCTCTCTCTCTAATGCATTTTGATTATTGCAGAATTAATACAATATTCTGTGAATTAACAGAATTTTTAAAAATCCAATGCCTTTAATAACTCAATTGAATCGTAAAAAGAAATTTATTAAAATTGCAATGCTTTGTTTCTTGCATAATATGAAACTCATGAAAAATCCAATTTTCTACTTGCCTCTCAATTTGAGACATGTTACTATTCGTCATTTTAAGATTGTTTAAAAAAACCGACACGACAAAAGTGAAAGAACTCAATTGCGGCTTTCTTGGGCATTTTTGGAATTAGGTTGCTACTTCGGAAATGACGGCTTACCCGACAAAAACGTCGTTGGCATTGACCTTCTCTCATTCTTAGGAAATTGAGGAAATGAAAGCACCACAATATCGTCAGGATAAGTATCCAATCTTACAAGGACAGGATCTTAAAGGGATATAGGCTTTTTGACGTAAATCGCCTTCTTTATATGCATACTATTATGTGTATGAGAGCTTGTAGAGTTAAAAGAAATATAATATATATGCGACACATAATGTTTTATTCATTTTCATAAGATAAAACATTAACTTAATTTTTTCAATTAATTATAATTTCTTTTCAAACTATATTAATTATGGAACACAAATGTCATAGGATCATCACAAGTATCACAAGTGTCATGAAAAATGATTAAGAGAGAAAAGCAAAGGGTTGCAGAGAGCTAATAAAATCGACTATGTTGTAACACCCTTAACGAAGCCTTGATGTTCCCGATGTTCTCTCCCTCTCCCTCTCTCCCTCCCTCTCTCTCTCTCTCTCTTTCTCTCTATCTCTATCTCTCTCTCTACCTTTTGTCCTCTAGTATGTCCAGGCACGAGGGATAAGCACGCGGACACGCGTTTAAGTGGTGACATGGCTACTATTCGAGGATAATGGGACGGAACGAGGCAGAAAATGGTACATCAAAAAGAAACGGGGACAAAGAAGATCCGTTGTCGCCCTCATAAAGCAAAGTGGCGAGCACGCCAAAGCAGTTTTTGCGCGATTCGGCTCCTAAGATCTCCGTTCTTCGCTCTAGGAAATTTAAGGATATTCGGTAGAATTAAATAATCGACGTGCAGCAAAATTAACAGCCTTGCTGAAGATCAGATGCCGAACAAAAGTGCAGATTTTTTATAATGGAGTCTTACAAATATAATGTTCTTCCATTTTACTATATTAGTTTTTCAGATACTTGATACGGAATGATAATTAATTTTAAATATTTCTAATACTCGTAGATTAAACAACTAAAGTTAAGTATTATTTAAATCCAAAAATGTTGTTGACAACATTGATATTATTTATACAATTGTTTGTCTCGTTTCTCATAAAATGCGATTTACGGAAAGTTAATAGATGATTCATGAAACGCATATAGAGACCGGAAGATTAAACGCTGAATTTTCGAAAGAATCGCCATGGCCTTCATCAAGCCGTTCTGACTGATGGAAATACAAATTGCGATATTAATTCTATATGGAGTGTTATTTACGAAACGGAAATGGGACACTGATAGAGAAGTATTTACGTTTCAGTGAGTCCAGTTTCGCGATTATTAAAATTAGCAATTCACAACGGCCGGAATGTAAATTACACGGTCCTCATTAAGCCGAGCGTGCAACTAATCAATTTATATACCCGCATTTAATCCGCGTTTCCCAAACGCGATTATTCACGCTAGACGGGATCTTACAGAGCGAATTAAAAATCCAGATTAAAGCGGATACACATCCACTTAGCAACGTTATAGAGTTAATACCATATTATACAATTTCCCAGTGTGCGTCCGTCCAAGGAAAGATACAAGCGTTATATCGACCCGCCGGGAATCATCGCTATCATCACTTTTCATATTACGTTACGTATTACGTTGCATTAATTGCGTCGCGTACAGCTCTCCTGCATTGGGCATCCTACCTTCGTACATATTTGCAGGAGAGAATTTTTTTTTAAAGCAACACTTGCGAAAAACGCGGGCAACTGATTTTGCGATATAGACAAATATATAAAAGACTGCCACTTACAGACATCCTGCTGTTGGAGGATTGGGTAAAGAATCCTAAGTGACCGGCGACGATCGAGAAACCTGTCCCGGGACTCGACTCGTCCTCGATTGATACGGTATCCTAACCGGATGGGAACAGTCGTTCCGCGGAGATTTGCTGAAGAGGAGGACAAATCTGAAGGCGACGCCGGAGCGATTGATATCGAGAGGAAAGCCCCGAAGGCAAGATAGTGGAAATATGACGGTGGAGGCAGCGGAAAGCTGTATGCTTTCTCTCTCTCTCTCTCTCTCTCTCTCTCCTTCTTTCCTTCCCTCTCGGAGCTTTATTCAGCCTGGAAGGCGCAATGAATGGGAGCTTCTACGAGCTTCGAGCGTACCTCTTCAGACCGTCTACGCGAACATCGGCAGGACTCTTTTTCTTTTCTCGTCCCCTTTCCATCTCACCATCCGCCCACAACGCCGCGCCTCCAAGAGAAAAGAGAATTTCCCGCCTTTTCTCGTCCCCTTCCTTTTTCCTCGTTTTGGGAAGGTCGACTCTTCGCACCCGCGGATTTTCACTCTATAAGCATCGGAAATAGCGATTCTTCGCGAGGCATCATCTTTCTTACAGCGAGATTAGTTTGTACAATTTTTTATTATAAACGCGTATTACAAATAAAAAAGTCAATTAATTGACGTTTAAATGAAATACAATTTTTCTCCCAATTTTTAACGATAAAAAATCACAACTTAAAAAGAAATAATGCAAAAACTTTAAAAATCCTAGATCGCGAAGACGTCGAAAAGTTTTCGGTGAAGCGGGAAAACAAGTATTGAAAATACGCGAGGGATTATGGTGCAGAAAAGTACAACCGTACATAAAAGAAAAAAAAAATGTGAGAAGAGAAGAGAAACCGCCGAAAGAGAAACGAGAGTAAACATTGAAAGAAAAAAATAATCGACATTTCACACGCAATGATAACAAGCAACTGACGTTCATCGACCAGTGTCCGAATTTCGAGGAGAGAAAAAAATGAAAGCGCCTCTCACTTACCTTTCAAATATAAGAAAAGCATTATTCCTCTTGGAATAAAGTCGCAACCTCCTTGCCCCCTCCGAGGAATCGACTTTTCTTGCCCTTAACGGATTACACAGTGATGGCGAACAGTGAGTTCGATTTCGTCACTGAGAAATCGCACCCTCTAGACCTTTCTCTCGAACACTAATTTATATTAAGCAAGAGAGGCATACATGTTATGGCAACGCCGTCCAGAAATATATACCGCGTAGGTCGGGGGCAAAATTGCTCTGGCCAGGGTTAATTTCGAGAGAGAGAGAGAGAGAGAGAGAGGGTTTCAAAGCTATTTGGCTATGTTTAGGAAAGTAACCGACAAATCGCCGGCACTCAGATTGCTTGTAAGTGCAAAACAGCTCTGAATTTTTTTTCAAGTCTTTTCTGCTCTGGAATCTTTCTCGAAATAAAATTGAAACATATGTCAGTAATAATCGGTCATTTATTTCTAAGCCAATTATAACCACATGCACGTTTCGTTAACGCGTTATTCTCGTTGATTTTCTTTTGGCGTGTTAGTTTTCTTTTGACGTAGGTAAGTTGTGCCTAAGGTAACTACTCACGACATTTCTCGCGGTATTTTCTCGCACGCTCCGTAAACGTTGCGATTTCAGGTAACGCGAAGCACACATGTACTCGACGACGGCTAATAATTTCCTCGGATTTTTCTCGTCGTGTGAGACCGTCGAAAAGTGGAGAGCGTGTACGTTTACAAAGTAAAAGGCGGGCAACGAAAGGCTCGGCTTTGTCATCGAATCTCTACGTCGCTCTCACCGTTCTTGCGCGTCGCGACGCCGCGTGTAAAGAGCATGTGTGTCTGGGAGAAAAACAAAAAAAAAGGGACACGCGACATTAACGATCGCCGATAGACACAACGGTTTTGCGTTACATGTTGCGCTATTGTAATGCGCCCGCATTCTCTCGCCGGGATATTTGTGCAACGAGCGCTGTGAAAAATACCAGGCGCCACAGCATGATTATTTTCATTTCCGCAAATGTAAAACTGCTCCGTAAAACAGCAGCATTCGTTGTTTGTGACAAGAAAGAAGATGCACGCGTATCTAGCAAATATAATTACGTAAAATTAATTAGCATTTAATTTCTGCGAAAGAAGTAATATCAATGAATCAAAGAACGCTTTGAAAATTATTATTCGCGACGAATATTTCCGTGATAATTAAAATGCATTTAGTGTGGATTAATATGTGTGTTTCGAAAGCGACGCAAAATAATATTTTAGACGCGTCTATTCAGCGGCTAAAAAGTCAGACTGGTCGGCGGGAACGGCTTTGCCCCGGCAGTTATTTTAACGAGGCTATTAAGATCACCCTGACATTTTCAAATGGCATTGTTTGTCATGATCAAAAATGACGGTATATAACGATGGGAGAAATAACGCACGGCTACACACGTTACTGCTCGATACGTCGATTTATGCCGCGCGCTAAATGGACACACGTGTCTCTTGGTAATTTATAAAAACATGTGCCAAAAGATAACTCCGAGCTTTAAAGAGCGCGCCGCGGTCATTACGGTTCCCGATTAAAATACGAACGGTCCAACTAGCGAGCTACTACGTTCCGACCGAGCTATTAATCAAATGCGTATCGGCATTTTTCGGTGACGCAAACTCGTGGATTCAGTTAAACAGGAATTTCGGTAAATTCCGCGGAAAATGAAAGCCTGCGCTTTACACGTATCGCGCCATGGTTGCTTCTGTTTGCCAGCTATACGGAAAATGATTAACGACGCGAGGAACGAGGTCGAACTTTCGGCACATCCGGCGGCTGCACGTGCAACCGAGTGATCTGATTGTGAGACATGCTCGGCACTCTGTGCGGTTTTCAGACACGCCATCCTAATCTCCTCGTCGTCGTTGTCGTCGTCGTCGTTCGCGTCCTCGGAAATTTCACCATTTTTTCGTCGTCCTCGTCGCCGAAACGACATGTGACGACCGTTGAGCATACGTGACGAGAGCAGGTGCGCGAGAAAAGTGCTGTCCGTCCTCCTCACCGTGGCAAAGCTTATGCCCGTAAACGGCTGTTGTCTCGGCAGCGCGCGCAAAATATTAATTAAGGTACGTTACCTCGCTAAAAGGCCGTATCTTACGGCCGCATTTTCCCCTCTCTCTCGCGAAGAAACGAATGTTGCCCTCTTATTCTTCCAGTTCTCAAGGCGTGAATTTTTTAATCTCTTGAAATTTTCTAAACGTCTGCACAAACATTTTTTATCCCCTTCCGTCCCCTGTCTAAATATTCCGAAAATGTTTACAGCTGACCCGACTATTAATTTCAGCGAAATATAAATAGACTGCTTAATGGCGTTCGCAAAATCATCCATTCTTTTATTGATGCCGATCCTATAAGTAGATCGATTAATAATCGTCAAACTATCGGATGGCCACTTTCTCTCCGCTGCAGTTTTTATCGGCTCGAGGCTGAGTGCAAGGGTTGCGCCAGGAATTAATTTTTCCTGCAAAACTACGCGTCGAGATAATTTCTCTTCGTCCATCGGCCGTCGATTCGCTCACGACGCGCACACACACGAGGCTAATTAATATTTGTCGTATCTTTCGCTGACGCGCGCAGATAATAACAGATTATATTAAAAAAATAAATAAATAAAATTTCCCTTCGCGAGTCTGTTCGCCAGCATTTTTTCCCTCTGGTTTCGTCAAAAATGTCTGCAAGCAGCGACTCAGCGTTAGTCGACTTGTCCGAAAAAACGATCCCCGATCCCTTTGATGGACAGCCATACGTTCGTCGCAACTGGGAAGGCCGGAAGGAACGCGAGAACTCTTCGGGGAACGCGAAAGCGACCGATCAGATTTCAATGGATGCATTTCAATCGGGGTCACTGCATACGAATTTCTCTTTGGTATGCAATGATTTATGGTTCGTTGCGCGTTCTGGTTGCGGTCGGTTCGCCGCCGAGGTAGCTAGAAGAGAAAAAAGCTCCTCTAAAAAGCTCCGCACGACCGCTCTGCCATCGGCGAAATGGACGGACTCAAAAGGAAGTTATCGGCGTTCCTTGTATTTTATTCCGTCATGTTGCGTGTATTACTACAGTCGCCGAAATCGAAAAGAGAGATTTTCCAAGAGGGATGAAATATTAAGTACGACACGGCGAATTTACACCATCGCCCGCCGCTTCTTTGAATTTCTTAGCATTTTTATCGAACAATTATAAACGATTACCAATAAAAATTACGATCGTTTTAGCTCCTAAGGTAAAAGCTTCAAAATCGTATTGAGCTCTGTGAAATTTGACACTGACGATATCGGACTCCCGCTCGCTGTATCTTATTTTAATTAAAACCACTCACCTTCTTGGCGTCATTGTTGTTGTCGGCCGCGTGATGAGGTTGCGGACTCATTGAAGCACCATTGCTGACTGCCCCGCTTTGCGATAGAAGCTCGTCACTACCCCTCTGCAACAATAGAGAACATTCGTGTGATATAAATAATTCTTTTACATGACGACTCTTCAATAAATTCTACTTTCCGCGACGCATATTTTACGTCAGTGAGCAATAACGTAATTCAGAAATATTGCAAACGTCGCGCATTTGTGTACAAACTTTACATTACGACGATCTTGAATGAATATTATTAATTGTATATTTTCGAAGAGAGAACGCGGATAACAACATTATCCTATAATGTTATGTGAGTCGTAAGAGTATTGCAAAATATCTGCAGAATAACGTTAAGCCGGACGGTTTAGTATTCCACGAGTACTAATCGCATCGCCCGTCCCATTTTATCCCCGAAGCTTTGAGCGGAATTGAAATAAATTATCGTGTCGAGCATCTTTCGATTACTTAAAAAGAGGAAAGAAGCAACGCGGATCTTGAGCAAAATCCCATTCAATGTCTCGTCCTTAGAGCGCTGATAAATCTCGGACTTGGCGTCAAAAGAAACGGGTCAGAAGCGTACAGTAAGCAGTAAGACGCTTTTAACACGGTTCTGAATCTAAATGCTTAACGGAGTCTCTCGGATGCGGAGAAACGTTGCGGTCACTCGAGCGAAGAAGGTTTTCTCGCGAGATATTAATAATTAATCCCTATGAATCTTCGTCTCTTTCGCGAATCATCGCAAGAACTTCTTCTTTCGATTCGTCTCGTCTCTCTAGATCGTTAATCGGCCTATACACACGTACTACAAAGAAGACTTTACAGAACAAAGTGAAGGAAACTATTACAACTCACAAGAGTAATTAACGGTAAGTTTAATCAATGCTCAGAGCTCGTCTTTCGATACGAATGAATTTTAGCTCCTGCATTATTTTTCTACAGCGTATCTTCATTAAACACCGTTACATGCGCGTTATGATTTCGCATATTTCCTTTATTGTATACAATAAAGGAAATATGTAATCTATAAAAATAATACGAGTTCTTTAGGAATGTAACGCAGTTTTCTTATTTATGACAGAGACTCGCCATTTCACGATTACGACTTTTCTCATTTGCATGCCATTCATTATACAGTCGCGGTTTTCTTGTCGGCAGCATTCAGTGTCAAAGGAGCATCGCATGCATCGTGTATCGCTTAACGAAATATTTATTCTCCGATACACCATCGCTGCATTTATTCACGAATTACGGGCTATATTATGCAATCGCGGTTGGACGCAGTCCGTTAAATTTGCAGGTGAGCTTTGACAGTGAGAGTCACTATGCCTCACACACACACAAACACACATACACAGGCGAAAATGCATGAAAGATAATTCATAACTCGTAAGGAAAACCACCGAGGACTCGGGCCACGTCGAGACGGAATGCGAGATCAAAGACAGAAAAGACGACTGAACGACGAAGCGGAAGGAAGCGAGCCACCAGGATGTGGCAGATTCACTCGCGGCCAGCCCTCAGGTCATCGGCAACAAAGAGCGAAAGCAACCCCCCGACTTGGTTATTCTGTGAATGTTAAATTGCTAGCCGATTTAAATAAGTGCATTCCCTCGTTTACGAAACACCGATTTTATTATCCTTTCCTATTTCTTCCATTTACGGAGATCCATTTCGATTTGAGAAAGCAAGCTAAGAAAATTACTGTCAAAGTCCGTGATTTGCGACTTTCTTCGAATAAATTAAAGAAAATTGGATATTTAATCTTCGCTTTACGAAGAAGCATAACTTTTTACTTTTTCACAAATTTAACGGAAACATTACTTTTTCCAGTTTAATGATACTTTTCGCTCTCGGAGCTAGTGCGAAATAGAAACGTATAAATTAAATGCAATGGAAAAAATATGTACATGTATGTATAAATTTAAATATACGTTATGTATACATCTACTCGTCCGGAGTACAGAAAGTTGCAAAAGTGTTTATTCCCAACTCGAAAAATAAATAAAAGTAGAAAGCTTCGCGAATGCAATTAGGAGGGATGCGTTCTCTGCGACGACGCACGTCTCATACACGGTTTATCTTGCGAAAGTACACCGAGAACGTTCTCAGCGCATCAAGTGCGCACTGTTAGGCGGAATATCGTTCAAAGAGCGGCAAGAAGGAGCTCTTATACGGAATAGGGTCCCCATCTCTCTGCGATCATAGAGAGAGAGAGAGAGAGAAAGTGTGTGTGTGTGTGTGTGTGTGTGTGTCTCGTGGGTGGAGACAAGCCGCGGAAAGGGACTCGGATTCCGTATTTTCCTCGGATATGGGGATAGGGGTTCATCCTCTCTGGCCAACATCCGGCGAAGCTGTCCGCCCCGATCCCGGCGCTCGTGTATTATTTATTTCCCGCGGACGTATGGATTATGGACCAGCCAACTCCCCTTTCGCTTCAGAGCCTCGTAACCCCCGTCACGAACTGTGTTCTCTCTCTCTCTCTATTTTCATCCTTCAATACTCCACCCTCGACCGCTCGCCGTCCCGATTCCCGTTCCGGTTTCTTCTTTCAACCTCGCGGATCGCGAGGTTGTTTTCTCTCGATCTTTGCGAACCGTCGAGATCTTAAATCCAGGAAGTGCAGCCGGTGTTTCGCTCTTTGCTCCTCTCTTCCCCGCCTTCGGTCACCGTTTTCTCCTTTTTTTCTTTCTTTTTTTTTTATCCTTCGTGTTTCCGTTTTTTGAAAGAAAATCTCCCGTGCGACCCGGTGAAGAGCGCGCGAGCGTTTTACGTGCCCGACGACCCGTACGGAATTGTCTCAAGATCGTCCGCGCGGACGGGGTGGAGACGGACGTTGGTACCCGGGAACGATGGAGCTTCGCTCGGATGACAAACCAATCTCACGCGCCGGCTGCGGGCCCGATGAGCTCTCCGGCCGCGAACGCTATCGAAGAAGAGAATTCGCGCTCCGTTGGGCTCATCTGGATCCGATGACTATCGGACGAATAAATACCGAATGCACGAATGGCCGTATTAAATTGTGTTCGATCACCGAAAAACGTAATCGGGATAGGAGTATACGTATTAAGACGTGAAATGCAATTCCCGATCGAAATCTAGATGTCAAAGCCGTTTGTCAACGTAGATGTCAACCGGAAGCAATCTTAGCCGTGATCCTGTTATCTCTGAGCATGGCTACTCGTCGCTTACGAAACGGCGGCGATTGCCTAACCCGTAGGTAGGTCAATTTTCTCGGTAGATCGTCGCGCGCAAAGGCGGACGGCGAAGGATGCGAAATACATGACGTAGAGCCGCTAAAATAATATTGGCCGAAGATAGTCCTGGTGATAGGCTGCCAAGGAAAGGGCTTGGCTAGCCGGGACGAGGATGCGCGGGAGCCATTATTGCCTTTCAAGATGGATGACCTCTGGATACACGAACGAACCTCCCGACACAACCGATCGAAACTTTAGCCGAGAGATTACCAAGATTTTAGGACCAAGGAGAGTTGGATCACTTCGTTTTATGGGGCAGGATTATGTACGAATCATATTCCTCTGATATTACCTGCTTCTATGTACGTTTCTGCATGCGTGCCATATTGCCGCTGCTGATGAATAAAGTTTCGTCTTTCTTTCACAATCACGACAAGTTCGTAATATCGAATCGTCGACGTCTGATGACGTAAATTTATCCACGATTGATCCACGACATCGCGCACCTGCGACAGATCATCGTTATGCAATGAAAACTGAATATTGATAAAGAGTGCCAATGAGAGATAAATGCCAATTCCTTTCATTGACGCGTTGAAAAACTAATAGCGAAGAAAGGTTGGGTTATTAAAATATATACTTACGCAAGATAGGTCAATATATGATTTTGTCATAAATCATATATTGAATGTAATAAATTGAATGATAGCAGTGAAACTTAACGACGGCATTCTAGAAATAAATTAAAAATAAAATTGTTAATCAATTGCAAGTATATAAATTTATAAGGGTTGTCAGTTTTTCGTAATTCTCAACTTTGGCAAAAATATTCTCATTTCAATTAAAATTTAATCAAATGCAATGGAAGAAGCAAAGATGTAACGGGAACATAGAATCGATATCGGCTATAATTACTAATAAGAGGAGCCTTTATGCTTGTATCACAACTTGTCTGGACAAGCTGGATAATTTGACGAGAACGGAAGTTTTCCGTCGAGTCGTGATTTCCGAGTCGAAACCCTCCTCTCTACGGCAAATGATGTGGAAAGAGAGCAGAAATTAAAGCCGCTCGTTAGGATGAAACGCTTCTACTGCGATCGCCGTGCTTCGGCGTCACTGAACCGCGAACGGAGAGGATGGAACGATCCGATATTCGAAACATACAAAGAGCCGCGAAAGTGGATCGCGTCTTCTCTTTCATGGGCGTTGGAATTTCGCGAACTCGTCGGGTCAAACGGGCGGCGCGGGCGGGGAAACCGGATTATCAGCCACGATAATCGCCCAACTTGAATCTCTATCGTGCGGTTCACTTACCCCGAAATTTATTTAAGATTAGAAAATCCTTCACTAGTCCGCCGCTGCTGACGAATTTCTTGACAAATTTGACTTGTCACGACTTAGTAAATTAATTACGGAATAAGATTTCTTTTGTCTTACGATTCTTTGGCTTTAGACAATGATTAAAAAGCTATTGTTTCAAGATATCAAGGAAAAAAAATCACACGGAGAAAAAAATTGATTGTTCGAAAGACGATGATTTTAAGATATATCTTTCGTATTACGCAAGCCCGTTTTCTCTGTATCTTCTGTGTGAAGATTTGCTGGATTTAATGAACGGAACGGTTAATCTTACGCTCGCGTAAAGATCGCATTGAAAACGACGTGTGCATAATGGCGTCGATCGACGCTACCAGTATAACGCCATATGCCCGTGACTATCATCATTAGTGGTGTTTCCCTCCGCAGTGCCGTATATCTATCCGCTAATGAAGTCGATACGAGAATCGAGAATTTCGCTTTAATTAGCGCGCGCAGTTAGAAGGTTTTATTTGCATCTTGCGGTCGGGAGAAACCTGCCATGCGTTCCCATCGATCTAATATGAAATTGATAGACGATCGTAGTAGCGCGAGAAACTTGTACATACATAACGAAAAAGTTACATTGGAGCATTTTCCTATATTGATCAAATATCGTACGTTATCAAACACGTTAATTTGTCATTAATTTTAGCTTTATCATACAACGCACGAATAATACAATTAGTCCAACGACATGCGTGCTAACAAGCTAATTTACAAGCAACTTTTCTTGTCGTTTCATATAAATTACATCGAATAAACTTGTGATTTCTTTCCACTTTCTTTGTGAAGTATCACAATAAAGACGGGAATAGTCTGTCTTGGAAAATTGACAGACAGTACAAATGAATGAAGTAACACAAATGGTTTTCCAATTTCTCTGCGTCAATTATTGAGAGAATTAATTCTCTATGAAATATAACTGATATAGGAAGAATAATTGACTCTTTATGAACCACAATGCACGTCTTTACTGCATGAATTGACTTTTTAAACAATAAAGTCCATAATGAATTATCTGGCCAACCGGAAGTACCTGCCGTAACCTCCGTTCATCGTCGACGTAAAAATGAATTCTCTCGATTATATATTATTTAATTTCAAGAATGGGGAGGATATTCAAATATCGTGTACTTTCTGCCGACGCATGCAAAATAGCGAATGTGTTTGCCAACGAGGCGTTGCGATGCCTCGTTTTTTTTCTTCGCCGGGCTCCCCTTCTCTCTCGTTGCCGCTCGTACTCAACAAAAGTTACTTCAACCGGGCCACTTCGCCATCTCTCCACCAAACTTGGTCTTTACGCGGTTACGCCATTCGACCTCATGAATTTCAAAATAATGCCCCGGCCCGCTGCCTACAAAATACGCGCGAGCATCTTCGCGAGAGAGCAAAGCCTGCGCGACGACGAATTTCGTGTATGTGTGCGGATCGTGGTGTACAAGTGCAAGTACTTTCGCGAAAACCAAACACAAGATGGGAGACGCACGCGGAAAATTCGCCGACTGCGTTTCGCGAAGTAAATTAAGTTTCGACGAGCGCAACTTCGCAATGAAAAAGAACTCGCGGTAGCTGAGTAAATAATCCAGCGCAATGTAACCGTAGCTTCAATGATAAATCTGTTCATCCGATATAACGTCTCAAATTCTCTTTTAAATTTCTCTCGTAAAAATTGCAAAGAAAATTAATCAACCAATGCAGAACCAAGAAAGAAGCTGCATTTATCGATCGAAATTTCAATTTTCAAAAGGATGCTGTTCGAAATTACGCTTAGCTCGCAAATATTTGTTTTTTCCAACATCTATTGTAAGACACTGTTGCAATCTTGAATCCTTGATTTGGAAAAATAATCTCAAGACAAAGCTTTCGACCTCATACGCGAGATGAGATTCTCTCAAGGGCTTTCCACACTTCACGTTTTTATCACGATTACGTCGTTCAGCTTCATGAATTTCAGAATAACGCATTTTTAAAAAATACGAAGGAAGTTCTCGCAGAAAAACATACCGCAATAACTGGCGACCTCGAACATTACCACCCTTGACTTTTCAGTTAGATATTTCTCGCAAGAACATAGGGTAAGATAAAAACAAGAAATACGAAAAAATTGAAAAAAAAAAACTGTTTCAATCGTGTGTATCGTAATTTACATTCTATACATTTCAATCGTGCGTGTGTATGCGTGCAAAAAATGATTCGCAAATCTTATTTGATATCTTCAGTTCAACAGATATGAGAAGAGTACAAAAATCAACAATAATGCGATATAATGAATATTAACTTTTTATAGAGAACATGAATAAAAAAAACCCGCTCTCTACTTAGCTTGAATTTATTGCACTTGGAGTCTCTGTTGCCAGCGTTTTTATTATGAGAAACAAATTGACGACAATAGAATTACATTTGATATGTAGCAATTTTGCTTAACCAGGTGACTGTCTTGGGAGAAATAGAGCGACAGTAAAGAGATGCCACATCGATAGAAGACGATTCGGAGAAAAGTCGCCTTTATGGACGATTATCTTGAAATCTTTGGGGAACAAAAGGGAAAACTCGCCTAATAAAGGCACGAGAGCTTAATAAGCCATAATCGCAGAAGAAAGTTGACTTACCGACGGTTTTTCAAGAGGTACTTAAGAGTTCTTCGTGCGGGCTAAAAAGCTTTGCGCAAACGACTACGACGACGACGACGACGACGATGACGACACAGCGACGATCAGAAACAATGAGAAAACGTAGTAGCACAAAAATAAGATCCGTCGTGCCGGGTTGTGGCTACAAATCGAAGAAAAAAGCGCCAAAGAGCTCCGGCCGGAGCACTTCTCCAAAAGGATTGCGTTACGCGAGTTTCAAGAGCGCGGGTGGCCGTTCAAAACATGCAAAAAAAAGCGTTTAAAGAGCTGTATAAAAAGTCAGCCGAAACGCGAAGGTCTCTCCAAAACTGAGGCTGGAAATAGCGTAATTCTTAAAAACTGGCGCGAGTCAGATGAATCGTGAAAACGGGCTGAATCCTGCGGGAATCCCTTGAGAAAAATTTTACGACGGCGATCCATACGCCGACGAATTGAAATTCTAAGACGAATGATCAATTTTTGTGAGAAACCCGAATTCTCTCACATCTTCGTTCCACGGAAATTTATTTTTCGAGCCGCGCTATAGAACACTTTTTGCATAGTACCTTCATCTTCAATTTTCTTTTCTTCTTATATTTCGATTTCAGCATTTTCATCATCTTCTTGAATATCTTCAACATCTTGAATATCGGTATTAGGATCAAATCACAGACATATGTATGTATTACGTAAATAAATATAAGATATAAGAATATAAGAGCGCCAAGGAAACACGTCCGACACTGACGGAGCTCAGTCCAATACTGATAGAAAAGTGTTTACATGTTCCAAGGCTGTATTTCAAGACTGTGTTTCAAGGCTGTATTATGATGACAGTAATTCGAATGTATACGTGAACGGTTTATATTATTTATTTTTTGAAATCGACAACACAAATGAAGCTTTTATCTAAAATGTTTACGATATTTAAAACTTGACGAGAATTCAGGAGATTATCTCGCGCTAAAATAGAGTGACAAATTAGCAGAATAGCAAACACGCATTACATAATATATGTCTCATTCGATTGGCTGTGTGTCGGTTTAAACTTTAACAGATAGTGAAAGATCGAATATTGGAGTATGTACATAATAGCTGTTATGGCTCTATTATACCGTTGTGGAGCCGTGGACGATACAATTTGGATTTTTCGCGAGAAAGCTCACGATCACCTATATAATTCCGTTACGGAGAAGTCCACGGGAAACGGTCCCATGGGGAAAGCCGAATGGGAAATTTAGTCGACCGGATGCGATTAAGGTCGAACGTGGCGCAGAGATGAAATTTAAAGCATCGCTCCTCTCGTCGATCCTTTGAGATATGCTTCGCCATTCATGCGCAGGATATCTCGATCTTGCTACAAAAGCGCGTAGCTAGCGGTCCCAATATTTCACTTTCACGTTGAAAATGCGAATCTTCCCCGACCGATTTTAATGCCTTCGAACAGCGATAGAATCTTATGAGATCGAGCTACGTTTAATTAAAATAATAATAATTTCCTAAATTGAGCGNAATTAATTTAATTGATTGACTATTTTCCGGATTAACAGACATATAATTTATCGACAATCTTTATTGTGCTATTTATCGATAAATCTTTTAATTTCTTACTTCACAATAATAACGTTTCTCTTTTAAAAGCATTAATTGCTTAATAATAAAAATAATTTTATTAATGAAATATTAATTATTTCAAGTATTCTGCATTTTTAGAAAAAATGATGACAGACGTTTTGAAAGACTTTTATTTCTTTCCTGCCATGTCTTTCTTAACTGTTCGGTCTTATTCAGTTAAAAAATTGTTGATTAGAAATCATTGGCAGAATATCTGAAGAGGAAGAATGTCTGAAGAGATAAGGATAGACTAATCTCGAAGAAAAGCAAAAACAATTCAAATGACAACGAAAGGATAAAACGAAGGAATACGTACGTATCGATTAACGAAGAGTTGTTAATTGCTCGAAGAAAGACAGAATTGCTCAATCGATCTCGTGATAACGTTCCATTTTCCTTTGTTATATCGTTACTTCATTTGATTGCAGAAACTTGTCGCGTATAAATCTATATATTCGAATTTGTAAAAGAATATCTTAAATATCCTTTTCGTGATAATGGAAAACGATATCCCAAATAAATTAGAAATTGTCTTCTTTAAAGAAAATCTTTACAAGAAACATATTGACCTCGTTTCCAAAACAAGAATGTTAAAAGGTAGAACACCACGAAATGAACGATGAAGTTGCTGAAAGAGGTCCAATTAGCCGTACATGTCATAGCGTATAACGGAGAAACTTGTAAAATAACGCTTTTGCCGGCAGCTTGATCGTAAAGACTGGTTTACAGTCTTGTCTTTGAGCTAAGTATAAGAATAGACGAGAGAGAGAGACAGAGAGAAAGAGAGAGAGAGAATTATTCTTCGAATGAGTTCAGTTCTGAGCAGTACAAACGCGATTTCCCAAGTTCTCTTAAATTCCAAAACACTTTAAAATGCTTTAGAAATAAACGTAAGGTCCCGTTTTTATTAAGAGCAGAATTTCGACACGAGTTTATTGAAATTACAAGAAGCGGTGGAGATCAGAATATTCGATTACAAAAACGTCATTTCCTATTTTTAGTAAGGAAAGACGGATATCTTATTTTTATTAAAAAAAGAAGATTTAAAATGTCACAAAACTGATTTACAAGCGAAAATAATGTGAGCGAAAGAGGAAAAGCGTTCCAGTAATCGCGCATTTTTCGTCAGCGCGATGAAAATGAGGCCGTCCTGGTCGATCGACGGTAAAACGACCATTTGGAGCGTTTTCCTCGGGATATATAAGGGCAATTATATCGGCAGAAACGACGGATGGATTCCGGAAGCGGAAGGGACGTCGCCCGATTGTCCGGAAGGCAGCGAAGATTGCCGTCGTCAGCACGTTTCACTAAGCCGATTTTCGTCTTTTCTTGTCCATTCAGATCTCTTGTCTGGAACTTACCTCGTTCGAGAATGTCATTTCTAACTCGTAGAAAGTTCTTTTCGAGTATCTCGACAAGTTGGTAAAGATCACTCGGGAGACGAAGAAAAATTCGCGAGATATTATCTAATTAGGATTTCGTACTTTATAATATATATTTAATATTTTCTTTCTTTTTTCTTTCTCGTAATTTGCAAAAAAATATTTAGTTAAAATATAAAAGAACCTTGCGAAACTTGAAACAACTTTCTAAAACCAGCTTTTTTAAAAATTGTTTCAACGTTAATACTAAAGTCAATTTACCATGTATATTGCAGTCCAATTTTATTCCGATAAAATATTCTATCTACGCCCACTCTCTTGTCCAAACGACCCCTCGACATCGCTTAAACTCCGCCAGGCGTTAAAAAATTTCCCGGTAGTTAAAACGTTAACGTCGTTTCAATTTCGAGGTCTTGGAGGACCGTTAGTCAGCTAGTCCGAATTCAACCACTATGCGCGCACATACATCGAATTCGCCCTTTCGGAATCTACCCCTTCACAGCCTTGCCGGGAGCCGGGAGCCGGGAACCGGGAGCCGGCAGCCTGAGTCGACCGCCGCGAGCGGCGAAATTGGATTGTTATTCTATTTTCGAAAGCAATTTGCAAGTGTTATCAAAAGTTTTCGGGCCACGCCTGCCATTCTCCGCTCGCAACCCGACCCCTCGCGCGAATGCGAAGCAGCACTCCCGTCCTCCGCTTGCTTTTCCTTTTTCCTTTTTCGCTTTTTCGAGCCGAGAACGCGACGCATCGACGCCGCGCCGATGGGCTCCACATCTGAATTTCGGATTTTCCGACGCATCTCGCGAGACGAGCGCGACAAGAGAATCCGTCATGGTAAGCTCCTTTCCGAAATTCCGGCGACGACGCGATTTCACCCGCGCCGCGCGTTTATTGGCCCTTAGACCTGGCGCACGTTGCTATTTTCGCACAATTTCATGTGGAGAAATAAGTCTGTGCAGATGAAAGCTACGCGCGGATGTATCTACAAATCCCACCCTTTCTCATTCGGGAATATTTTATTAACGAAAATGTCAAATTTTTATAACTGTTTTTCGACTGAAAGTAGTTTTATGAATTAAGATGACGCGAGTACACGATAAACGTGTCAGCTTCAATTAATTTATTTTATCATAAGTGGGGATAAAATAATAAATTTATTTTATCATATCATATATAATCATTTTTCATCTATTCCTTCAGATTCCTGATTAAATTCGATCTGTTACATGAAAAAAAAAAGTTAAATGGTTATGATTTTGTTACTACGCTCAAGTAAGTTGGAGTTCATTCATTATCTATATACTATCTCAAGGGACAACAGACATTTCCATTTAATCTCGGGACACGTTCTCTTTATCTCACGCGACCCAATGCGAACCGTTTTATCTTCGACTGACGATTGTTGGAGATCAACAGATGGTCGTTCGAACTTCAATACTTGTCCAACTTGGTCGGGAGGGAGGAACGAGAGTGTCGTCGCGCGGAAAAAAGTTCCGACGATGGAAAAACGAAAGATGGGCGAGGAAAAAACTCAGAGACCCGTAATTAAAAACAATCCCTTATCCATCGGATCGCGATGTAACATACACCGTTGCGCGATGCGAACCTCGTTTCGTCCCGTATGTAGCTACGCCCGCGCCGGTTATTTCCTAAAGTTTGCCAAGTAATCTTGGATAGATCGTCTGGGATACTGAAGGAAGCTTGAACCCCCGCGCCCTGTGTCAGCAGCACGGCATCCTAGCGAAATTTTATCGCCTTGAGAAACTCGCCGTCACCTTCGTAGCGAGTGGGCGTATTCGAGATTTCATGCCGATATGGTATGTCTATAATGGCCATTTGAGTGTGCGAATTGATTGCGTATAGATTTACGCTTTATAAAGTAAAATACTCCAGGATCTAAATTGTCTAAATCTAATTATATTTTCAATTTAAGTTTAAATAAAACTATTATTAAGAAAAACATTATTGCAGTTGATCAAAAATATTGATCAAAGTCACAATATTATATATATCTAATTATCATAAAGGCGAACTGAAAAATAAGCTTGCTGCTGTTTTTCATTTTTATCATTTTCAATTTTTAATGTAAAATTTATAATATATAAAATATTTAATTGTGATTAAATCGATTTGGCGCTACAGTAGCCACGTTTTCCGAAATTGAACATAGTTGAGAATAAAAGCACGTTTTATCTAATGCAAAAGAAACTGACATCAGCGAGAAATTTGTCGATGGACCTCCTCGAGATCGAGCAAATCGAATTTCCAAACTTAACGATCAACAAACATTGTAACTGCGACCGTGGTAGTCCCCGTTAGACCACCTATCTCGTTCCCTTCGCTTCCAACACAGACTAGCCCACCCTTGTTCTTCTTTCCCCTCGAGCGATGGATGAATGAGTTAAGTAATTCCATTGGACGACTCGGAAGGGTCCGACCGGTGTCTCGCAGTCGGGAGTTTGTAACTATGTCAGAGCGTTTCCCCGACTTCCGAGCCGCGGAATTCGATTTTAATCATTCATCGCGTTCAACCCAAAACGATTTCTTTCCCCGCTTGTTCGTCGCCGTCGTGGTAAACGATACTGCAAGGCAGTCGTCCTGCGAAAGGTTTGCGATAATAAAGCGTGCTCGTCGGACGGACAAGATAATTTACGCCTCAGTTGAATCTGCTGCAGCGTTTGCGACCGCGACAATTAAGACACGATTTTAAAAAAGAACTTGCAAATGTTATTCACGGTACGACGGAGAGTTATATCTGTGGGACCAAATTATATACAATTACATGACATGGTTCGGCATCTTTCCACGTTCCTCATTATTTCTTACATTTACATACATAAATATCTTTTCTTCCTTTTTTCCGAAAACATTTAATAAAATATTACAATTAATTGGTTTTTTTTTATGATTTTATATATATTTTTTGTTTTGATTTGAACATTTTTTTAAAAATTAAACTCTGAACTAATTTCTACGACAATGAAGAATTCTTATTTTTAAAGATAATAATAAATTGATTAGTCATTTTAGAAACAGTGTGTTAACAGCCTTTAAGTTAAGAACAAATTCCGACAATTCGAAAGATGCTTATGTGATAAAAGTTTACGAGAATAAAATTGTATGTAACGATACGTCGACAAAAATATCTCTGGAAAAGTAGCATATTCCAAAGTACGAGTTAACAATCTGAATAAATCGCACATTGAACGCGACGATGCGATGCAAAAATCTTTGAAAGTGAATGCTGCGAGATTCAGGGAAATAGAGTATAAAATAACGAGCTCTTCCATTTTCAATTTCTTCTTTCTTCTTCTTTATGCAGTTTGTACCTTTCAATAAAATTATTGCTTAACGGAGATTTCTCTGGGCTCTATCCTGGGATTTCCGTAAATGTTTTCGAGATCGGAAATCATAAATAAATCACCGACTAACTACAGCACTCACTGATCTCCCTATGGCATTCTCGAAATTTGTATATCACTCTCGCCTGTGCATATTATTTTTCAAAAAACACTAGGGGCTCGACGAGATTCGGAACGAAGCGAGAGGACATACGAGCATCGAGTGAGGCGTAAATCAAATTCGAATGTCCCACGTGCGCCCGTGTGTCGCGAGAAAGCGTGCGCGAACGAACGCACACGTGCCCACGGGAGATGAAATACGTAAATACGCGAGATGAAATACCGCAAAGAACGGGCGGCAGCTTGCGCGACGAAAAATCCCCCCGGGTGTCGTTTTCAATGGTGTCCGGACCTACCGAGGGTCTCTCTTTCTCTCCCTTTGGACTGACCGCCCTTTTCGCTCCCAAATCGAATAAATGCCATTGCGTGAACTACGAAGCTGCAACCGAAGACAATTGGATTTTAATTCGATTCCTTTTCCCGTTATCTCTCGTTGTCGTTACTGTATTGTGCTACCTTCTTCTTCCCATTCCTCTTTATCTATCCATCTAACTCGCTTTCCCGATAATCTGTGATGAGAGAGAAAGAGAGAGAGAGAGAGAGAGAGAGAGAGAGAGAGAGAGAGAGAGAGAGAGAAAGAGGAGAGGGTACACGGTAGTTCCTGGGTTACAGTGTTCCCTATGATCTCGAATTTCTGGCAAGATTGGATTACGGGCTTCTCAGTTCTCGCAAAGAACAGTACTCTTTATTATTTAATCGATCGTGGAATTAAAACGAAATTCAATTACGATGTTAAGGTGAAACGACTGTTCCCACCGTCCATCCGCAATTATTCTCGTTTTTGCGATAAGATCCATTCACGTGTAATGCCAAATAGCGGATAAATGAAGTTTATTTGGATACGTTAGTCAAATGGTTTTTCGCGATTAAACTTCTTTGAGAATATATAAGAGACGCCAAAAGTACGAAAAATTCGGAAAAAGGAAGTTATCTATGGAAAGAAAAAAGAAGTATTCTGTTCCCCAGAAGCTCAATTATTTCGAAACAAATGGCATTTGACGCAATGTACATTTGTTTTCTCTTTTTATCTTTATTTTTTCTCTTTCCCGCGCTTAACCGCACTTGCATCCGAAGCTTTCGATTATTCTCCGAAGCTTTTAATCCGCGTTGAATGCGTTGCTGTTTCGAGAGCATATCTACGCTCGCGGTGGTCATTTGGAAACAGTACTGAAGGCACCGCGATTATCCGCGGGGCGTCGAAAGCCGCAGCCGCAGCCGCCGCCGCCGCCGCCGCCGCGCTTGAACTAATATTTAAGCAGCGGCTTAAATCGGCAAATGTAGTCCCGGTGGTTAAAACGACGCTGTTGCGAGCTCCGCCCGGTCGCAGATTAACCCAATACCATCCACTTTCGAAATTAACTGGGGCCGCATATCCCGGAGCGTACGCTGCGTCTCGATGTGGCCGACGCGAAACTACGAGATTGCTCACGACCGCGACAGCGAAGAAAAACGCGCACCGCCGAGTATTCAGCGACGATGACATATATTGTATTTCATCGTATCAACACATTTCTTTTAACTTATATGACAGATTCAAAATAAATGTATCATATAATTGATTACGTTAAGATTAGATTATGTTAAGTACTTCCGATATTATATAACTGCAATATTAGTTAATGTTTACACAAAATAGTTTATTAACTCGAGTTTTGGTGTTTAAAATAGATCCCCGTCTATTCTCTGTGTTACGTTAACGATTTCGTATTTTCCCTTGCTTACAGCAAGTGAGGAAAACAATAACACGAAGCAGACGCGCGGCGAACATTCTTTATAAATTAATTAGCTCGCGTGAAAAGGAAAGGCGCACAATCGCCGACTAATGTATAAACTAGCGGTTAATTGCTTACCAAATCACCGAGGCTGTAGCAGCAAGAAAAAAAAAACGATGCGGTAGAAAATTGAGAAATAACGTTGCCCTCTATCTCCCTGAAAAACTCGACGACACTTCACCAACTAACTTGATTTACGAAATTTCCATATTTATGCAGACGACCCTCCCCATCCACCCAAACACCCACTACTCGCCATCCATATATACAACTCGCGTTGTATATATCCGCGAACCCCTGACCTGCGTGTTCTCTACCCGACCCCCCTTTTACCCTCTCGCGCCCGTTTCTCTCGAATCGCCTCGGGGTCGAAAAGAGAGCAGAGAGAGGGATTCTCCCGTCCATGATTAATTTAAACGCGCGAACGTGAAAAAGCGTTCTGATCCTCAATCGCTTTTCGACGTTGTGCGAAATATCGGGAAAACAGGGGTCGCGCTACCCACCGCTATCTCCTCCCCCCTCCCCCCCGTGCCACGTGAAATTGCGTTGACATCCAGGAAAAAGATCCAACATGTTGAGGGCCCGTTTGCATATTCGGAAAATTGATGAAAGCTTTGCATAATTCATGCCGGCACGAAAGACACGTTGTTTCGTCGGATATGAGAACGCTGCTCAAATTGACGATAATGATATAACGATAATTGCAAAAGCGATATATTGAGACAATGTTGTGTTTGATGCTTAAAGAATATTGTTTCCTCCTGATATCATCCCTATCATATTAGATCGAGCGTTGATTTGATTTTAAGATCAAAGTAAATTAAAATAATCAACTCGCGATTTTACACGTTCAACAAAACGGAGGAATAGGTACTTGTTTAGAAAATTACAAGACTCAAGTGCTGCCTTTGTTCTCGCGATTTTAATATATATAATATTATTAATTTATCTATCTTATCTAATTTTTTTATTATTCAATTTCAACGTTATTTTTTTCGTATCGCAAAAACGTCAAGCGGAAAGTAATAAGAAAACACCAAGGTAGATCGAACTCTTCTCACTTCCGATAAACTCGTCGCGCTAGCCGACGAGAAAATTGCCAGCTTCACGTTCTCTTAATCTCTCAATCATGTAGAAGGTTATAAGTAGTTCGCGTGAAACGCGCGGAGTGCAATATTAGCATGGAGCAATCGGTTCTGGTCGAGTTTAGCAAACATACTTCACCATTGCACGACTTTTCACACTTCCGTCCTTTTTTAACCGCATTTTGATATTTGTTCATCTCTCACTCTCCAAAACTTTCTTCTAGTACATTTCGGGCAAACAGGATTCGAACCCCGCGTCGGTTTATCGTGTCGAACGGTACACCGTCGCTGTTCGATATTACATACACCATATTTTCTTGACGTTTTACTGTCCGCGAACGCTCTCGCGTTTCTCAAACGTAAAATCGCAAACACACTTTCGAGGCGCGAGAAAGGAGAGACTTCCCTCTCCTGTCGCAGAATTTTGTTGCGTCTATCCGCGAAAAAATATCGAACAAAGCGCTGCGCCGGGTCCAACACCGATATATGTATGCATGTAATATATACATACATATATATATATATATATATATATATAAAACACACTATATATATATATATATATATATGTATATATAAAATATATTCGAAGGGTGAAACGCCGAGTGTATACACCCTCGTCGTACGGGCTCATCCAATATTTACCTGACCAGACCATTGAATATTCTCTCCTAGCAATACATTCGGAGTACGACGTAATGCCCGTCGTCGTGGCGTTACCTGGAGAACCCAATACAGGGTGTCGCCGATCAACAAGTTTTACGATTATGCTACACACAAATTGACTGAACAAAGATAAACATGTCAATGTCTATTTTTGTTTCTTATTAATCCAAAATCAATTAAAGTGACGACGATATCAAACAGTCCAGTTTGCACCTTGCGTTTGCATCATAATATAAAAACGACAGGATGTTTGCTGCTCCGAAATTAAAGAAAATGCTTCTCGATTCGGCTAATGTATCTGATTCTTTATTTTCTCCTTCTTAAAAGGCTAGAAAAAAAACCGAGAAAGAAACGGCTCGTTCAACGACACCGCGTATATACGACACGAAAACCGCGCCAAGTACCGACCGAAGAAGACCAGCGGTAAGCGGGGTTGCTTAGGGTCGGTAGGTGGTATCGAATTTTCACCCCATCTGAGAGCACTCGAATTAATACTGCACGCGATTGCAACCGACCGCGTTTGGCCACGGCGACGGAAGGTCGCGGGTCATTCTCGCAGAACGAAAGTCGATCTCGTGAGAGATCTGCTTTTAACCGCATCAAACATGTATCGTTTTTGCGTCCCTGTAATCCTCCCTGGTGACAAAACGTCATCGCAGGCGCAACGTCGACGTACGTTGCATCCTGCACACGATCTTGGGATCTCTGCGAGAACAGAATTCGAAAATCATATCATTTTTCTAATCTCTCCGCTTTCTCCGCATCACCTTGCGCGCGACGTCACGTTGCGTAATCATATGACTTGTACGAAACATTGTTATTCCAAGACCGTTGACAAGATCGAGCCATATACGCGAACCACGATGCGTGGAATTCCAGGTAGTAAAACCACGACGAGGAACGTACGTACGTCGGCTTAATTGGGACGCGACAGTAATATCGCGACGGAAATATCGCGACAAGAAATCGTCCAACAGAGCCGCATCATCTTTATTCGTGCCGTAGTTAACCCAGTTTCCAAGATCAATATAGTCTCATTACTACCAGGTTAGTGCAACACATCTTTTATTTTCCTTGTAAGTTTAGATATCTCTCGTGCGTTATGATTGTCATTATTATCTTACGTTTCATTTTACGTCTTATACAGTTCACGGCGTTTTTGAAATAGTTGTCACTTAACAAATGTGAATAAAAGAACAGAAAAAAAGCAAGAAATCCGTGTGCGTATAACATTTTTTGTTCATTCAAAGTACTAAAAATTCATTCGTTATTCATAATACACAAGTTAATAATCATACAAGCCATAGACAAAGTATCTAGCCTAAAGGAAGTTTCCATAAATAAAAGCACTTGGGAATAAATGATACGTAACGCTCTCTGCGAGGTGCACGAAGACCGTAATCCAATAAATATCTCGAAAACATCGAAAGTACACCAAATATTGGCAAGTTTAGCAAACTGCAGCAAAATAACGGCGCTTATTTTCAGAGCAAGCTAACGTGTTATTCCATCTGAGTAAATACCTGGGGGAGAAGAATCACGTGGAGCCGGAGTTAACGCAATTTCTTCAGACGCGCGCGCGCGCGCGCGGTAGATTAAAAAGGGTGCGCGATCTTTTCTCCGGGAGGATGCTCTGGATTCGCCCCGCGTGAGTCGAGACGCGGCGATGCCACAAGTTTAATCCGGTAGTTGGTTCGACCTGGATTTAATCAAGATGTCTGTCGCGGATCGATCCAATCGCGGGACAAGGATTCGTCTGAGGATTCTGTCTCGTCTGTGCCTCGTGTCGTAAATCAACTGTATCGAAAACCGCGCTGACCTTTCAAGTAAGCCGACTTGTGGAAAAAAACTATGGTTATTATGTGGCATATCAGCGGAGAAGGATGATATGCGCTTCCAGATAACAGTTGAGTTTGGTGAATTTGTATATGTGTTAAGTGCAATTATATAACGCTAACTGCCGTTTCCACTCTACTCTACTATTTCCACTGACGTTAATTACCTATCTATTAACGCTTATCTGCATTTTGGTTCTACCGATATGACACGTACGTAATATACATGCATGCGTAGAAACATATTTTTCCAAACAGTTTTAAAATATTGGTGTATCAACGGTACAATTAATATTCTCAGTACTCTCGATGATGCTGCTGCTGCTATCCACTTGACATAATAATTAGTAACTCCATTCTATCGGAATTATTAATGCAAAAACGATGGAGTAGCAATTTTGCGGCGCACAAAAGTGGCGCTCAAAAACGTATCTCGATCAAAGAACGCTAGTATACGAGAACATTACGGACCGATGAGTCGGCCGATAATTTTCACGGTAATTGATTAATTAATTCGATTCACTGGAGTCAGAATATGCTTGAATAAAGCCGCTAATAGATGTATCAATTAATAAAGCTAACTGAGCGTTGGTAATACTTTGTATAAGTACTGTGAGTCATTTGAATCCGCTTTGTGATCGGTCATTCCACGACACAAATTCTCAGACCAAGATCGACCCGATCGACAAGAGTCCGGCTCTTTTCTCAATCCCTCGATATCTTCTTATTTCGCCGGCATCATGCGTTATGAAAGCGGTTATTTCAACGGCGCTGATAAGCGACTTGTTTCCAGCGTTTCATCCAAGTAGTATCGATCCCCTGACTGATCATTAAATATTGACGATGCAATTTGGCACTAGTAAAATAACGTCCCTCACAAATGTGGTGAATTTCTGCATCGAATTGAAGCCGATTGAAAACCTACCTAATCAATTATTGCTGCATTGTGTTACTCTTGTTATTTTTGTGAAATTCTTGTTTTTCTCGTTTTTCGAACCACGCGTTAAATCTTGGAAATAAAAGTAAAATTATGTTCTTAAATATGTAATTGTAGACTTCTTGAAATGATTTTTCGTAAATTATATGATTGTCAAAAAGTTATATTCGTAGTCTTACATCGTAATTCGCGGAACGAGGAGAATGTAACGTAATGCTGATTGCGGAAAGGAAAGTAAAATATACGTAACAAAATAATGCAGAAACGGCATTTCTTCTTTCTTACGTTACCTATCCGCAATTTTTTTTTATTTCTCCGACGGTTACATATACGAACGCCACGACAGGATTTATTTGGCGAGCTTTTCGAGAACGGCATCTGTGCGCGTCGAGTCGTGAAACTTGCACGACGTTGTTTCTCGCCCCGAAACTCCGCGCTTCTTCCTTTTTTACGTCCTTCCCATCTGCGCCCGCGTATCCCTTCCGACGGTCACGCTAATTCCGCCGTTAATTGAATCGTTTCTTGCACGTCTAATTTATCGTTGATTTGGTGCCCGGTGAGAATAAATCCTTAAATTGTTTGATACATACATATGTATACACACACACACACACACACACACATGATAATTCGAATTGTCTACTGAACGTATTCTATGAAAAACCACTGAAATGTAGAAATGGATATTGTACGAAGAAAAATGTGAATTAAATACCGAGTTTAAAAATTCCTTGATTGAATCTGTTTAATGTAACGTTTCACTCGGTCGCGTACAACGCGACGTGATTTTTCGTAACGTTACCGTTCTCGAGTTAATATCGGAGAACGCGGTCTTTATCATTCATATGATAAAAGTGAGCGCGTCTGTGTGTTTTAGAATTCGCCGCGACAACTTGAAAACGCAGTTTCCGCTTCATTGAAACAACGTCAAGTTTGATATGCAATATCCAGTGCATCACGAAAACGACATCCGACACGACATTTCGTTTTACTGAACATTTCACCCGGTACACAGAAATGCACTCATGAGAATCTCCAAACGATTCTGCCGGATGTTACATTTCACAATCATATCGAAATGCTCTTGTACAACTGATTCATTAGACATAAAAATCGGCAAATTATGATGATTTCTCTTAAGCATATTACCATTTATCATAATTATATTATGATACTTCTGTCAATCAAGTTTACTAAGATAGTAGAGTTTAGATTGCGAAAACACATATACGCAAAACAACTGCATTATCTTATTGTTAGCGCTGCTTATTTAAAGAATCTCATTACGAAACCTATGACATATCCAGCATTTTCTTATCATTAGTCACTTGTAATTGTAAAGACCAACGTTTAAACTTATCAAGATGTTGCGAACAAAACTTGAGAAAATGACGATCTCAAGGTTGCAGGACAAAGTGATAGGATGCATTCTCTTGTTCTTCTTCCATGATTTTACATAGCATTCAAGATGCACGTATAACGTAACACGTCGCGTCCAACATTTACGATGATGTGATTTTTCCTCCGGCCATTCCGGCCTCTCGGCTTGTTCTCTCATATTCAAGCTTCAAGCGTCTGCATGCGGTTGCACGTGGGTGTAAATAAATTTCGGGATGACAGCAAGATGGATGAAAGACAGGCGAAAAGAGACTGGCGGTGGCACGTTAAGATACGGTAGTCGGGCGGACAATTTAAATTTTTCGCTGGCCGTACTCTCACGTCTCTCCAGGGTGCGATTACATCAGCGAGTAATCGAGAAGGATTGGGAGGATCGCGAAGACGAAAGAGTGGTAGAGATAAAGGATGAATCTGCGAAGAAACGCAGATAATTGCAACGGTAAGATGATTGTCGCGCCGTATTCGACAAGACGCACGTAAAACACAAATTTTGATCTTTTTGTCCTGTTACATTAAATCGCGGAAATATAAAAATACCCGGATATCTGTGCGTGAAGGTTCAGCGAGCCTAACAGTTCCCGCTAAAAGTAAAATTGGGAAATTATTATAAATGCGTACGATTGGCCGAAATTTCCACAAAGCAGGCAAATGAAAATGCTCAGGTGTTAATCGGAGGACGGCCGCAATATAAATGTTAACCTCAGCGATTGAGCGCGGTTGTTTTGATCAGCGTTTAACGCGTTTCGGCGAGCCTAGCGAAACGTTCGTCGCCAATACAGTGACACGTCAGTGCTATTGACGAAATAGTCCGTCAGTGGCGAGGTAACACGTTGTCGCTGCCTATCGATATTCCGTTTCAACCGAGACGCGTTCCCATTTGCCACGTTAAATTCTGTCGACGTCGTACTGAAGCTCGAAGGAAAATTCGCGGAAAATCACACGACTACGATCCGCGTAACGTGAAGCGCAAATGTTACAGGAATAATCTATCGCGTTCCCATGATATCTTTCCAAGTTCTTGCGCGATTACACGGCATATATAAAATCGTTTTCTCTTTTCAAATTTCTTACTATTTATATTGAATGGATTGAATGGATGAATGTCATCGTCTTCGTTATTGTCTTTGCTACATAACATAAACACAAATGGGTACATGTAGCAAGAATTTATAATAGATCTGATTGAACATCCTCCTGGTAATCTGAACAGAGGAAACGACGGCATAAAGCTAAAGATCGATGCTAAATTTTGCTCTTTCTCTTACGAGAAAAAAAAGAAAAGATGAAAAACGCGTCCGCGAGATGGAAAAGAAGAAAAGCAAGTCCACCCAGCAGCCCCTCCGCCGGTAATTTAACTCGACCTTATCGAAGTTTATCGCGGCGGTTCTGATAGGTTTGCCCCATAATCCACTGCTTCGTTTCAAGCTGGGGAAACCCATTAAGGTAGCAGTTGCAACACAGCGTGCGCGAGAACAAAACGAGAAAGTGAGAGCAAGAGAGGAGGACCGCCCTCGCATTCTCTCTTCCTCGCCGGAGTGATTAATGTGAATGGATGAAGAAACGAAAAAAACGCAAAACCCGGCAGGCGGGGTGGGAAAAGCGGGGGATGATGGAGAAAAGAAACAACAAATCTGGCGCGAAGTGCAGCCTCGACCGTTGCTTTCTCTATTTTTTTTCTCTCCCTCCCTAGACAGGGCATCACCGCGCCCGATGAAAATCCGCGTTTCGTTAAAATCGTTGGGACCGCTAGGCGCTCACTTAATTGCAAGTCGGATTAAATACGACGGTTCTTTTCATGACTCGTGAAAGAAGTACGAGAGATTTTACGCATTCCACTGAGATAATTATGGAATTTCGAGAGAGATGACTTACATCGTAAGTTTCTGAAATATCTCCATCTCAGCGCGACAAGAAGATTGAAGAAATTCAAGTTATCCTCCAATTGTTGTAATAATTAATGCTGCGTAATGAGGAAATACTCCCACATTAATTTGATTCTATTGATGCATTGTAATGAAAATGGTTTACTACCCTCGTTAACAAGTAATCCCTTACCACGTGATAAAAATGGCGGAATTCCTGATACATCCGATTCCGCCGCTACCGGACATAGTCGATTATCGTTTATGATAATCGGCTGGTCGGCCGTTTTGTTCGATTTCGCGAACGAACAGTCTGTTACATAATTAACGACGAATTTTCATGCCATGAATATGAAACATGGCTAATGAGAACATTAATATGGTCCGTCCTCCTCATCCTATCTCATCATATCCACCCCTTCTCCCTATTGCGATCTACATCAGAATCGAGCGAACCGTTGCGTGACGCCCGCTTTTGCGTATGTTCCGAAGAAGATATCCGCCGAGGATGAAAAAAAGGTCCTGATAGATTCGCGCGCGTCTCTCTCGCAAACGATCGTCATTCCGGGCAAGTTTCCTTAACGCGCGAAATTCTACACCGACGATCGACGAAACTTTATTCCGCGAGGAGCAATGTGCAATTACACGAACAACAGCGGCAAGATTTATCGCGCCGGTAAATTTTATTATACGCATCCAAATGTATGGATGAACACCAATTAATCGTGGGGATTTAATTAATCTAACGTAACGCGGCGCGGAAATAACCGGATGCGGAATTATTGTGCGGGACGCGTATCATTTTGCGCGCTGTTCCCTCGATGGTAATCTCCCCTGATTATCTTTTATTCCTCAATAATAATATATCCCCCATTTCTCTCGCTATATTTTCCTCCCAAAGAAATGCTAAGTTTCTCTGGCGTGTATTATCTGCAATAATCTGTTCTCGGACGTTTGCTCGCGTGTATTCTTTAAACAGTGTATTATAATACCATAGTAATTTATACGCCTACGTGAATCGTTACATACACATCGTAGTACTTTATCGTAATATCTCGTTTTCCTGTCATATCAAAATTAAACCTACGTTTGAAGATTCACATCGTTAAAAAAGTCCAAAGCCGCCGGCAATCCGGTATGAACGTAGGTTGCATGCAAACACATGCATTTTAAAAATTACAATGTGACATATAAATTGTTTATTTACATAACAGATATTTTTTAATATTATCCATGAAAGATCAAAGATCAAGCTGTAGCGATTTGATATGCATTTTCTTCTTGTCTTTATATAAAAGTTAATTAAATTGTGTCATGCAACGAGTTGCGAAGCATTTAAATGCAAGGATTTTTCGTGCTTAATGATTATAAATAATATACTTATGGAAACCTAACCCTAAATGAAGTTATCAACTATAACAATTATTTCTCACCTATATTAAACTTTGTTTTAAGAACAAAAATTTCTAAAGCTCGTGGCAAAATTTGCAGATGATATCACAAATCATATAAAAAAAAATTATATATCTTACATTGCACATTAATATCATAGTTACAAAAATATTACATAGGTATAAATCTAAAATGATATTTGCTAGAACAATAAGTGCATAAGGCAACAAGTGTGTTGCATAAAGAATCGGGACATCCACTGAAGTAGAGATTTACGAGTGATTTGCAGAATGCTGAAGAAATGCAGAACTTTTATGTGCGCCGCGCGGAGATTGAAGAGAAACTAGAATGACTAATTGGTAACTGTAATGGGATCTGCAAGACGAATGAACCCGAATTAAGGTATCTTTCAAATCAGATTGAATAAATAGAAGTGGCACGTCGTTGGAAAAATCAATCATTATACTCATTATATTCCACATATACAAATCAGCTGACAATAATGCAATGTTAATGCAACAGAAACAATATGAAAAGCTAAAGATTAAATACAATTAAAATCCTCGGAACATTTAAAATTGAAAATTACCAAGTTACGATAAATGAGAAAAAAATGCAACTTTATTAAGAAATCTGTGGCTGAATATTGCATATTATGTCTCTGATATTATCCAGATAACAATAATCACAAATGTGAATGCACTTAATCCGGAAGTTTGTTTAAATCAATAATACTATTTTCATAATTTAAACACGCACATCTTATTTAAAATCCACTAACGTGCGAAGTTACAAACAATTGCATTTATTCTTCAATAAAAGATCGTGTTAAATATTCGAGTTTAAGTCGTGATGAGATCTCTCAATGTGATGAGAACACTCATTAAGGCATCTAAACGTCGCAACAACCTTTGTTCACCATTTTACAGTTAACGTAATTAACGTTAAGTGATCTAGTATTCCCACATTTATGGCCGTTTAAAAACGCAAGCAACGTCATCAAAGTTAAAAACGTGAGAAGCCATTCAAACGAAGTACGACGATGACTATGACTTTTCGTCTCTGTTTTTCTAACATCATTGCCATTTTTGCTTTTCAAATCTTGTCTTAACGGTGAAAGTGTTATTTGTGTTACGAGTGTTAAGATTCGTCGCGCTACTTACGGCTCGTAAATATTGTAACAAGATCGATATATCGATAGAATATCTCCTTGGCTTACATTTCTTATCAGTCTGATTCTAATACATATTTTAAAATACATTCCATATTCTAATGTAGTTCTATTCAATGGTATAGTTAATGTTAGTCAATTCTATATTCATTATATGCATATTTTTGAGCACTTACATACTTCTGCTTTCTCTTTCTGTATCATTGTCTCCTTATCTGGCGGAATTATAATACCGCGCTAGCTCCATTTGCATGGCGTCTATAGTTAACCAGAAACTGAGTATGCACGGTTATCTTTTTGGGGCACACCTCACGCCTGGCGAGAGTGAATACCAGAGGCATCGAGGCAGAACGAGAGGAAACCAGATTGGGGATGCTCGTCCGTGCCAAGTATCCGTCATGACGGCCGACGAGTGAATTGAAATTTTGAAACACGTCGATAACAAAGAATTCGACTTTTCGATTCGTTTCTCACAATATGTATTTATCAAGTGGACTTTCTAAATCAATAAAGTACTATTTTCGTCTTATTTAATATTAAAAACCAAAAACGGCAGGTAGAAGCCTTGGGCTACATTTTTATTAGAGGAGAATCGCGAAGCTCTTCCAAGAATAACAATTTTGCTATGAGTTTACTACTTTTTCGGAACAATCCCTAAACATGAATGTTTCATATGATTCTTCGCCTCACATCTTTGTTTGCCAAGAAAGAGCTATTTCGCAGAAGAAAAGAAAGGAAAAAAAAATAGAGAGAGAGAGAATTCTAACTTGAAAGGGTCGAAGGTTTATTTTAAGGAAGTAAATATCGTTGCGCTCGTGCCGATCGCTTTCGAAGTTGGAGTTAAAGTGCTCGGAGGCGGACAATGCTGATGAGTATGGAGGAAGGAGCGCCTCGATGCAAAATAACTTTTATCTTCTTCGGATGATAAATACCTTCCGCACGACGACGGGATTGCAACGTATAGCGAGATACATGTCTTAGTCGTCCAGTGAGTCTTTTGTTGGTTCGAACCCTTCTTTAAATAGAAAACTCGACTCCTCGAATCCGATCTTCATGATCTTCAATCTGCAGTGCGGAAAATCTTGTGTGATGATACCTTGTAAATATAGGACATTCGGTAACTGGAGAGATAATCGAAAATTAAACGATTCCCTCTGCTCACGCCAGTGAGTCTGAGAATAACTTTTTCTCAGAAGTAAATCCATTCTCGTAATAATATAACGTACCGTAATTATATCACTTCTAAGTTTATTTCATTAATTTCTATTTCTTCCTGCATATTTTCTTCTTCCCCGCGTATGTGTCCTATATAATATTCTACCGACGATAAGCTTGAATTTTAACAATTAATGTTGTTTTTCTTTTTGCTTTTTCTTTTTCTGTTTTCTAAATAAGCATTCCAAATATATATTAACGCACCATTTATTGCCATAGACAAAGTGCACACGAACAAATATGAACTAAGCTTATAAAAGCTGCTTTATCAATTGGCCGCAAAAATGAATTTTACACGAGACGCTTAGAAATTTCTATTAACTACAGGAGGATGCGGGGCTGTAGGAAGTACACTTTAAGCAGCTTTTCGCATTTAATAATGGGGCAACTCCCGGTCGTGAGAAGGGAATGACCCAGCATTTCTCCAAAAATATTGTTAATTAAATATTTCGATTTCCCACAACTTATGCACACTCTATGCTTGACCATGATATTTCTCGATTAATGTTGCAAACACGTTACTTACTAAATATATCGAGGAGAGATCAAGAGCAACTTATTTAAGGAGACGGTAATATCAGCGAGTTCTGAGATGAGCGATAGACGGCACGACACACTCCGGTAATATTGGAAAATTACGAAGGACCTACGGGATACGAGCACCGCGAGCTACCCCTAGGGTTGTTAACAAACCTCGACACCCTCCCTCCCTCCTTCTCCGTTCCCTTCCTTCTAGCCTTCTCATTTCTCTCTTCTGCCCTCTCTCGTTGACGGAGACAGGCCGAGGTATCCTCGGGGACAAGCTCCAAGTCCTATTTCATTGGACTTTGCCGGGAGAGTTCGGGGTCTCTGAGTTTCTGATGACTCGCGAAACTCCTCTAGACGCCTATAAAAGGATATGTTTATTACCCGGCTCCTGAGGAACTTGTTCCTTTGGCTGGCCAGTCGATTTACTAAATGAGACCGGAAGTGGATTGCCTGTCACCGTACTCCTGATCTTCTTTGAAGTGAAAATTCAAAGAGTCGTTCTTCATCTTTTCTTTTTTCTTCTCCGCAGACAACAATTCACTCGCGATTTTTCCACGCTAACGAACATTGCATATACAAAAACGAGAAAATAAATTCGTCTTACGTTCATCAGAATTATCCTATGTAATAAATTGCATTGCACGTTGTACGTTTTGATTTAAATCTTAGCTTATATTCTCGATTAAATACGAGTATTCCAAATTATTCCTGCAATTGTCTCTCTGCCAATGCTTCAAAATGCACGAAAATAATTATATTTGCTAATTAATATAAAATTATATTTTTTTCATATCGCAGCTGCAATGGCATAAAAGCTACTGCAAGAAGCACAGACCACGTGCATAAATGTACGTGTATTACGTGCTTCTTATGGATAAACTTTGGAGAAAAAGAGAAAGAGAACGTACACGCATACGCTGGTGAGCGAGGCTCAAAAAAAAGTACAGCGTTTAAAAAAGCAGATCGGGAAATCGACAGAGCGGGGTCAGAGGGAGGGTATACCGAACGCGCTCCATGTGCGGGGCTTATCCTTTTCCAGGCGATTTACGTGCGAAGTTCGCGTGGAAGGAAGCGAATCGTTTATCACGCGGAGAGCTAATAGATAACACGGCGGTTACGTGTTCGAGGCTCGATCGGCGCGGCGCCCAGCCACCCTTCCCTTATTCCTTCTCTCTCTCTCTATCTCTCTCAATTCTCCCTCTCCCCTTCCACCCTCTACTCTGCCGTGCCCTCTAACCTCGAGAAATTCACTTTATCTGTCTCGATCGGCGCGCAATACCGCGCAGTTCGCGCGATCCTACAATACCGGATTTACCCAAACTTCGAGATACGATGTACCGGATGTGCGTAATTCTTTCCATGCCATGATCCTTGTGAAGTACACGTGCACTGCGTGTTAGGTGCATTTCTCTCGAAAACGAGGAGCCGAATCTTCCCCCTTACCGCAATGTTTCACGAACATAATGATGGAATTGAAAGGTAATCATGATGTACGTTAAGCAAACGAAAATTAATACAGCTTTTTAATTCGGTTTTCATCTTACGGAAGAGAAATGCAATCTTGTGAAATATGTACGTTAACTGAAAAAAATGAAAAAGTTAAAATAAAATATGATTACGACAAGAAACGCATACTTGCGATAATAGAGTGTTGCAAACGGCTAACTTTCATCAAGAATCTCATTTTATCGGCATCGTCAACAACGCCCGGAAGAACAGCAGACTGTCGAATGGCTTATGCATGCACGGACAAGGGATATCATTGGATTTTATGTCACGAAAGTGCGGTCCGCCGCGAAGAGTGGACTTTACGCAGCGACCGTTTTATGATGTCCTTTTCGCGACAATATCCCATTTGAGCGCATCTGAAGAAGCACAGTCGTTGTCTCGGCGAGAAAAAAACACGACGACCTTTCCTAGCAGACAGTCGTAACTACTGTTTTTCCCAGCATCTCACAATTAATCTAACGCGCCCTCTCGTTTTTCTTTCTTTCTTGAAATGAAATTAATGAGGTTTTACTCTGAGCGATGCAAAAAAGGATGCAAAAAAAACCATTTTTTGTATAGTAAACTTAATTTCGCTGCGGTATACATATATGTACAAAAATAATGTAGAGCTTCTGATAATTTAATCGCAATAATTACAAAGATCGGGCTGTATACCTATTAGTAATATCATTAATGTGAAATACGTAATTAATAATGTTAATTTACAAAAGGAGAAATCGAAAAGCCGTATTACAAATAATTTACGGAAATAATTTATATTGCTGTGAAATTATCTATAAAAGCAATGAACAACAATGAAAAGTAATAATAAATTAAATGGTGTTACAAAGAAGAAAATATTAATTTAATCGATGTTATACGCGCGTTCCTTATAAAAGTACCAAACAATAATCGTAAATCACGAATAATTTGCGTTAAGGAAAACCATTAGCCATTGAGCGTGAGAAGTGATAGGGCTTTGATTCCTGCTTGATAGTGAAAAATGCGAATCGAGAAGCACTTGGAGCAAGCGCAACGGGTGTAATAGAGCATGCTCGTGGTTTTACGTGGAAAAGCGAGCGGGAGTAGAAGGATGAGAAAAGAGGGGGTTAGCTATTTTCACGCGTCACAGAGATGGTAATTGAGTCGTTGCCGCTCGAAAGATCGAGTCACCCTCCACTCACTGAGACACGAAGGAAATTCAAGGTGACACACGCGTGCGCGCACACATGCGAGATGCCGATAGAAAAGATGCCAATGTAAAAACCAGCTTTAGAGTTAAATCTTTCGTTAAATTTAGAGACGACGCCTCTTCGGTAAAAATACAATCGCATAATTTCGCCAGCATCTTCAATGTCTTAATACAATTGTAGAATTCTAATTCTTATCTGAATTATATTGAACGTGACTTTTAATCTCATTCTCTGATTACATGTGTAGAGCTTATTTTACCTTTTTTAACTTTCAACATACATATTAAAAAGATGTAAGGGCGTTCAACTCTCTTCAAGTAATTTGAAGAACAGATCTATTATTACTTTTCGTCGAGCTATTCTTTCTTTTCAGTGTATCCGCTTCTACGTCTACGTATGTACGATACTTGTACGATGATAGTTCCCGATTTCCACTTTTCGTACATTTCGCTCCCGTTTCCAATGCGCTTCCGATGCCGGCGAACGAATGGTATTTCCGTGCAGTGAATCGCGCGGAATCTATTTTCGCGACGGAGTGACGTATTCGCGGTTGAGCCGCTCAATGACGGCGGAAGCCGGCGTGCGAGTAAAAGTAATCTATCATAGCGACATTCCACCTCCAACATATTCCAACGAGAATGACAAACTTAGAATGTGTGAGACCGGGTATAAATGAATAAAAAACAACACAAATTAAAACGAGTAAAGTCTAACCACATTCTAAGATATTAAAAAAGAAATTATTGTAAGATTATTTAAAGGTAAAGAACGAAATGTCAATATTTCGAAAAAATTTTTTCTCATATTCCAGAATTGTAAAAAGAATTGAATGTTTTAAATTATTCTTGTTCTTATATCTCGTTGTCACAGACAAAATTATAGCCGAAATGAGCACAGTGGAAAAAGATACTTTTGGTCAGACGCGTCGCCGAAATATAACTAACGTATATCTGATTCAGAATTTTTATACATTTTCCTCTAATACGAAATTATTTATAATAAGATAAAATAAGATAGAACAAAGCTACAAATAAGAAAAATTTTAACACCGTTTGATCATTGTCGCGAATGAAAAGTGTGGCCGAATTAAGTGCAGTAGATAAACACACTTTTGGTCAGACGTGCCGTCGAAATAATATCTATAATCGGACGTGTAATATTTAAATTGTTTTAGGATTTATATAAAACTCATTCTTTTAATAAAGAATTATTTATAACAAATATAAGATAAAGCTATAAATAATAAAAGTTTAAATGCGCCTGGTCAAAAACGAACAAAACCCTGATCGAAATAAATGTAGTGAGTAAAAATGTTTTTGGTCAGACGTCTTTCAAATTTATTTAAATTTACTGTCTAATATTATACATAATTATACTTGATTTGTTTCGAGTTCAATGAAATTTTTCCATTGTAAGAATAAGAATTTACTTGTAATAAACTATGAAGCTATGTAAAGTAAGAATAATTATAAAATAATAAAGCTATTCTATACGAAGACTAGTTATATAATTTATATGTAAAACATCTGATAACATTACGGTATTTTCGCAGGCTTTTAAAGTCACATGTTCACATGCTGCTAGTAGCGAGTTAGTTAAAGTAAAGGGCTATGGGCTGGAAGTGTCAAGCCAAGGATTCGCCCGGAGAAATGGTTTTCACGTACGTCACGTCCTCGGAAATTCGCCGTCCAGAAAATCGCGAGGGCGAGAAACCGCCATGCTCCGCGCCGTACGCTTTGATGTCCTGGTGAACAACGTAAGCTCGCGCGGCACAAAGGCAAAAGCCCTGAGAGAAGAAGGTCTCGGCTTCACAGAGGAAACACTTGGCGAAGAGGAGGCGTTCTCACGCAGGAAATCGCCCGAAGATGAGAGAGAAACAGTCATTCTCTGGCATGTGGACTAGATATGAATTTCAGGCGCTGCAGGGGTTCGCGCGTGAATATTTCATCAGGATATTGTGCGAGCATGTCGCTGTCAACTGGAAACATTAATTCAGATTACTTCGATCGAACCCCGATTTTAACCAGTATTATTAATGATTCATATTAGCGAATAATTACTATTAGTACGCTGAATTTGAGGTGTTAATCCCTTCATTTGTAATATGCACTAAAATATGTAATGTTGCTATCACTATGATCAATTTCGCAGATTGCATGTTTATATAGTCTTGTGAAAAATGTACCATTCTCATAACAAGGGATTCAGTATGCAGAGGCTCAACGACGCAAACGATATATCGCATCGATGAAATGATAGGAGAAAAAAAAACATTTATCAACATGTATAAGATGCGTGAACCCGCAGTGCCGGAGGTAAAAAACGCTCCAAGTTACTCGCGGGAACACGGAGGAACTTCCAATAATGAGATGGGAAAAAGCACCGGATCCCGAGGAAATAAATGCTAATGGTCAACTTGTTCGTCGACATGCCGGGAGCGTGTCGTGCTCTAACGATACCTGGAGGCTCGCAAGCTGATAAGACTTGTCGCCCCCGCAGGTTTACGCGTAGAATAAAGATAAGCCGATGCGTCATAGCGCCGTACGTTGCGTCGCCGTTGCAGGTCGTAAGTCGGAGCATTTTGAAACAATTGCGATCGTTAAGTCCGTTGTGCAATGTACCGTGTATGCAATGATACGGTGAAAACATGAAACCGTCTGGAACGAGACGGATCTCAGAGGTATTATTAGGAGCTTTGAATACGAAAGCTAAAACGCGGCTGTTGATCCGACGGCGCATTTCGGTTTACTGTCACTTTTGTACCTCTGCTATTCTTTTTCGGATCACGCTTTTAAATCAGTACCCGTGACGCGTGAGAGAAGTTGATTCGCTCGAATAAAACGCGGTGTGTAAAGAACCGAACGATCAAGCTCTTTTACGATCGCGAGCACGATTGAAAACGACGGCAGAGTCGATACTTGGTTAATAACAAATTTTGTCATAATAATCACACTCGACGAAATTTAAGCAGTCTATTATATTTCCCTTTCAATTTGTTGTCGCTCGAACATGCATAAACATTACATCGAAATGGAATAAAGGATCAAGACAATATTTACATTCGCTGGAAAAGTATTCAATTGCGACAAATGTAGAAAATACTACTGAAAGAAAAAAAGAAGAGAGAGAGATCAAAAGAGAAAAATTAGCCTCAACGGTTTACCTTGAAATATCGTACAGGGGGAAAAAAAAGAGATAAATCTATGTGTTGAAAAACCTATCCCATTTTTGTTCCGATATTAACGTAGATTCCCTCCACTTTGTTTGACGTATACGTCATATCCGCCGTTCCGAGCACCATTTCAACCCCCTCGCGACGCTCTTTCGTGCGTTACGTGTTCTCGTGCGACATCTCTGACGATCAGCCTGACAATATACAAACACATTCGTCACTGTCGCCCACGGGACGTCTCTTATTTCACGCCAGTAAGGATGGTAAAGAGGTAGACGGGCGATCGAATAGGGGGATCTCGATTTTTCTCCCGAAAACAGTCAATAGTTATATAATCGTGTCACAATTATTTTTATCTTTGAAATTAATTTAATCGACCGCAAAACATTCTCGCGCGTTTCAGCCGATTTTTCGCGAGATCGATTTCTATTTTCTCATCGCGGAATATTTTGCGAGATATTGAAAAATGTTGAAAGAAGCTTATCCAAAATAGTTTCGGGGCAGACGTAAAAGCTAACGATGAATCCGTTCGCAGTACCGAAACTGCATCCATCGTATCGCGTGCACTCGCGTACTCGAAAACGCCGAAGAGGCCTAAAAACTCGGCATCGCTAGTGTTTTATTTTTATTTTTATTCACGGACCACCTTCGTATCTCTCCATTCGTGCAGGCCGAGGCGAAACGGGAGCAGATCTCTGCTAGCTGTTTGCACACGGTTGTTTCCATAAAATTTTAATTAATTAAGCCGTCATATTTGATTAACGCCGTAGGATCTTCCGCGTTTCACGAAAATTGCACGAGTACGCGAGTGACGACTCATCGCGTTAGCGTTGGAAGCATGCTTAATAAAAGCATTATGACATCAATGGATTAATGCAGTGAGCTGCAGTTACGTTACATTGACGCATTAGATCAGCTTAATATACCAGACTATACGAGCGATGGAAAATATCGGCATTGACTAACTGTTGTTTTCAATACGTAAAACATCGATGCCAATATTTATTATCACGCTAAAATGATTGATTCACGTGCGATTATATGTCCCAACAGAATTGCCATTTATATTTAATGTGGTAAAGAGCTGCATGACCGAATCCACGTCAAATTTATTAAATTACAAAATTTGTGTTGCACAAACACACGAGTCAGATTTTGTAAAGTGATGCACATATTTAACAATATTTCGCTATAATTAATGTCGTAAATTACAAGATAATTGCAAAGTTCAAATTACAAGGATAATAGAAGAGGATAGTATGACATATAATAGAAACACGATACCTAATTAGCGCTCGTCTATGTATATTAATTTGAAATAAAATATAATAAAACGCTATCTTCTAGCGTTCCGCTCGTGCATATAATTTGTGATAGTTTACGAAGGGCATTTCTCCAACGTCAAATAATAATAACGGAATTAATGCAGGGGAGGAAACGAGCTAAATTTCTGCGGTAATTTTTGTCATGCAGTGAGATTATTAGGAGTAAGCTGGCGCATATTAAACCGAATGCCGCAGCTCGGGCGGAAGTCACGCGGTATCGCGACATTAATTAAGACGGATGTGTGCCTGCGAGATATTAGGATCTCTTCCCATATCCTTCGCGCGAACCACGTCCCGGGAAAGTCTTTCGGCGGCGGGAGGGTGGCAATACGCGATTAAAACGACGCTGTACATTGCTTTGTGGCTTACCATCGTCAGGGACGCGCCCGTCCCGCGCGCGTACTGGAATTCCTGGACACTCACCTGCAAACGAAAGAAAACAGAGGGTTAATCGCGTTGCGAGAATCAAATCAATCATTCAAGTTATTCATTTAGGATAGCGACCGCGAGAGAAAGAGAGAAAAATGAATCGAACTGTCGGATATTTAGAGATTTAAAAACATTTCATTAAAACGTTGAAATATGTGTAAAAATATAAAGGTAAAAGATAAATAAATATAATTCGTTAGAGATTAGATCTGAGTAATCATCTGAAATAAAAGTTATTGTGCAAGAACTGCCGCAAAATTTCTATTTTTTCAAGTTAATACCGAATCTTAACTGGCGCCGAATATCGCAGGTCCATTAAAATCTTTAGTCGCGCGAGTAAAAAGCTTCCCTTTTCCGCGATTTAATTCGCAAAGTAAAAGCGCGAACTCGGAGCAGATATCGATGATGCACTTGGTGAGATGTACGGCGCGAGCTATCTCGATCGTACCATCTGGCACATACGGAGTTCGCGAGATATCTCGGCTGTGCCACCTAATAGCCAGATTAACACGTCGACAAGCGAACCTATCGACCAAATCACACATATGGCGTACAGCCATATCGCTCAAATCGCATCGTAGCGAACAACCTAATTTCCCATCGCCGCGTGGAAAATTTGCCTTACATTAAACACGTCATGTAAATATGCATAAATAATGGAATTATATAATAAAATACATATGCAGAAATAATGCGTGTTATATTTTCTTTAAGATTAATCTTTGATGGCATTGCGTCAATCGAGCCCTATCATTCAAATCTTCGCCTCGCGCAAGAATGTCGTCTCACAGAAAGTGCATCCTGTTTCTATAAAGTGATGAAAAAAACATCGTAAAATTCTTATAACATCTGTACGATTAAAAAAATAGTTTGCAGATATTGCATGATATACAACAACGTAAAAATAAATATTAAACAAATTTTCCAGCTTACAGGCGCGTGCGAGTTATTACGCTTAAAAAAATCGCGTAAAAACGCACGGAACTTTCTGATAGAAGCTAATAAAAGACCGAGATCTCGGGGATATCGTAAAGATCGTCCGCGTGCGCGAACGATAGACGCGATAACGAAGAAAAAACCGTTCCGTGGGAACTGTGTTGATGAAGAAGGCAAGAAGGAGAAAGAAATCCTGCTAGATGTGGTTCAGGCACGTGTTTACACAAATACCAAGGACGGATCGATAGCGATTTACCACTCTTGGCACGCAACTTTGACGAATGGCTGCCTTTTTTTCTCTCCACGCGAGCCTTTATGTATGCTCTTTGACACGGACGTGACAAGGCGGAACCGTGTGCTCCGTTATCGATCATATCGCACGCTCTCGCAGCGTGCGATACGAAATTGGTCTCGCAGAAATTTTTAATGATACGCGTTGTGTATTATACTTCGCGGCGAAAAGATACCGATCTTCGCGATGGAGACTATATTATACATCGCGTCTTAGGAGACTGCGTAAATGAGACCGATTGCTCATTAGCGCTCGATCAACTCGATTTTTCTTTCGTAGAAGAAAAAACTGCCATTGTGTTTTTCAATCTTCTTTGCGAATCCCGAATACGTGAGATGTCGCAAAAATTTCATTCTGCGCGTTAAGAGTTCCAACGTTACCGAATTTCGGTCAACAATACTTTTCATCCAAACAGTCTGTTACCTCCTAAGATTAAGACCGGAGTACAACGGGTTTAAGAAGAAAGTCAAGTTTGTCAAGTGATATTGCAAGAGGGAAAGGGCACGTTGTCTTGTTATATTAGCAAATGGATGATAAGGAGGGAACATCGATAGAATCAACGGAAGCAACGGACGGTGTTTACACGCATTTGCGTGCAATCGAACGTGTACACGATCGAATGTGTACGCGTGCGTATGTATGCGTGAAACCTTCGTGAGATTAAGCTCGTTTGCCTGTCCGATGTGTAAGTATACGCGTAGAGCTTACGTCGATACACATTGCATGACGTGTATGAGCGTGCACCGAAGGCTGCATCCGTACAAGTTAACACGTAGTAGGAATGTTCCGCGCTGTCATCATCCTTCCAATAATTATACAAATAGTAGCAACAATACGTCGAAGGTCGTAAAAATACGTCGAAGGTACCATTATGTAAGTTGGAGAAGCGAAAACGTTTCAATTAATTGAGCCTTAGCAGCGCAAACGGATAACGGAATCTTATTTTTCTGTCAATTGCAAGTAGACTATCTTCCATCGGAACTTTTAATTCGTTCAATCTCGAGCGAGCTTTAATTTAACAGAATCTTAACTTCCGATTTACTCGAAGAGCTGTTTAATGAAATTTGAGAAATATGAAACAAGCGAGTCTCTCGTTTTCTTTTTTTATTATTTTTTTCGCAAGGAAATTGCAAGATACACATGTCAACCGGTAACGTCGTGCGTGGAGAAGGAATTAACGTGTGTTTCCGTCGAGTGTGCCCGTTCACAGGAATGTGTACATAGTTACGGGTGCCTTATGATACTAATTGATATCAGCTGACAGACAGGCAAGACGACCGGATCAGCCGTAAAAGCTAGCACTAGCGCCTTCACAAGGTACACCCTTCCGCCTCACGATAGTCTTCGACTTCTCCTTGCTTCCGCCTACAAGCCCGGACTCGCTCGACAATGGACACGCCACTAGGAAGAATGTTGGCGCATGCCTTGGCAACAATGCGCGAACAATGCCGCGTAACGACTTCGGCTCTCTCTCTCTCTCTCTCTGTCGCGCGCACTCGCGAAAGCGCAAATTGACGTTGCGAATTACAGAGAAAGATGTCCGACGACTTGACACAAACTTGTTTCAAGAAGAAAAGACTATTTCCGACCAACACGTTGGTTTGATAAGCGATTCATATTACTCGTCTTCTCCGAAAATGCGAAAATGTTCGCCAGCGCTCAAAGCGATGCTCCAGTTTTCTCAATGATATGATAAACGAACAATCAAGTATACAGACTTTTTTATCTTTGAAGGAAAATTAAAAATCGATGGAGTGGTTAACGAAAAACGATAAAAAATGACTTTGATTAATTCTCCGATGTTTTAAGTATCAACAGACAATCAAATTCTACGAGTATGAATCAATAAATTGTTATATAATCGCTTATTTTTGATTATTATTTATACATAATGCATTTATTAGCCAGTTCTTTGCGACAAAGTCACGTGATAAACAAAAAGCATGAATTTATCGAATCAAATTTCTTCATTGTGCAGGCCTCGAATTTCTTGTTTCCGACTACTCTCCTCAAAACCGGAGCAAGCAGGAAAAAGACGACAATCATTCAGGAGCACGTGGAGACAGGTAGTAACGAACACAATGGACAGATAATAACTAGGATTGATGGATTGATGAGAGAGAGAGAGAGAAAGAGAGAGAGAGGCTCAGCTGCCATAAGGCGATTGCGGCGGCGCAAGGAAATATAATTTTCCGATCTGCCGCCGATCGAGGCTGGGGAACGCCGCGAGCACGAAATATCCTACGAAGCAGCAAGAAAGGAGTAATTCCTCGTACACAGCTACATAAGGTACCTTGGTGTGAGGCATTAAGTTACGCGCAAGGGACGAATGGCGGAGAAGATGGAGAAAGAAAAGGATGAAGGATCAGAATGAGCGCGCGAGCGAAGCAGCGAGGAGCGAGAGAACGGAAATCGTCCCGGCAGCTAGATGGGCTTCCAGGATCGACCTTCTACTCGAGTAATGAGAAAATCACAAAAGACGTGTCACTTGAATGGGTCTCCGGTATCTGTCGCGACTCTCTCCCCTCTCTATTTCTCTTTCTCCCTGGAATTCTTTTTCATTCGACTTCCAATGACAATCTATGAAGACCAGTAACCTATATCGGTCCTGTCCAGAAGCTTATTATCGAATTTTATCCGTAAGAGAGAGGAATCGTCTCGTATAATACGCATTGTTGCGCTTTACGATTGATTAATCTGACGTTTTCGCTATGTCGAGACCTTATTACAGACTTTTCGTTACCCTAGGATAGTATAGTATATAAATAAAGATGTCCATAGATATACGACGGAAATAATCAATTGTCAAATTCAAAAGTATCGAATGTTATAAGTGAGGACACATACATGAAATAAATACAAAGCAAAATTCGATTGCAAACTCCTTAGAATAAGTTTTCAAAATTGATTACGATTGTAGTCTAATATAGACGTATTATATTCTCTTGTAATATATAACTTTCTATAAAATAAATTACCCATGCGCACTTAAAAATTGAAAACGCCAATAATGCGCCGTCTGATAAAATTTACTCTCGAAAGAATTCCGTGAAATGATCAGAGATCGCTGGTTAATAATACCGGCGAAAAACTGTTTAGTGGGTCGATTTATTCAGGAACACGTAGTGGCCATTAATGCGCGATAGCACCGGCTGATCGTAGACGGCGATACGAAGAGATTTAAGTATCGGCTGACTGGGCGGTTTCCAAGGCTTTTCCTTGTGAGCCGGGGTGGCAACCATCTTTCCAAATGGTTTATTTACCCGTCTTCGGCTCTCGTTTGCATACGTACAAGGATGGCTCGAATTTTTAAGAAAATTAGCTCGCTAACATCCGAGTTATCCGGCGCGATATCGAGATTTTTTCATTTCAGCTAAGTATCTTTTTACGCAATATTTGCACAATTTTCATAGATAAGGAAAGTCAGTTCGTTCGATGATAAAACGATATATTAAATGTTCAAGAATATATGTATGAGAGAATTAAATCAGAGAGAGAGAGAGAGAGAGAGACAGTTAATAAGTTGATTGCAAAGAGTTTGAAGAAATCTTGCCTTAAAAAATTCAGACTCTCACTGAGCTGGGAATTTAAAGAGTCGCACGACAAAAATTATAAATTACATCTTCTTCAAAGAGAAAGAAAGAGAATTGACTTTTTTAATTTACCTTGAGAAATCTCGACGGTTGTACGTATTATTCTGAGCCACCTCGTGCATATATCGGATACGAAACTGCCAGCGGATTACTTTTATTTTCACAACGAAACGCGTTTAAACGGAGCAGAGAAACGAAGGGAAAAGGAAGGATGTCAAAAGGAGGCCGCGTTCTACGAGAGTAAGGTAAGGGCAGATGGATTTCATACAAAGAGCCCGTTATTTCATAATGCACGTGGATACTAAACGGACACGCGATGGACGTTAACGCGCACAGGGAGGAATGCGATGTAAAAATACAGTCGGGAAAAACAACACGCGTCTTCCCGTTCCGACCGCCATCGCCGTCGCCGTCGCCGCCACGCCATTCTGTTTCGCTGCATGAAACAAACACTCGCTTTGAGATTCGCCCGCGATACAAAAAAGAAGAAAAAAGAAAGAGAAGGTATAAACAAAAAGAAAGAAGACGATGGAGGAATTGCAGGGATGCACGGAGGATTACGTCGCGATGTGTCTTCGCGCTTTTACTTTGACTTTCTCTGACACGAGCAATCTCCCTCTCCCTCTCTCTTTCTTTTCATCGACATAGAGAATATTTTCAAAGTGCCGACCTATAGCCGAAAGTATTCTCTATATACGAGGAGTCTGCTGTGTATGTCTCAGCCTATCTCCTATCAATTTATTTTATATATACATATGTATAAAACACGTGTATGTTCGTTGCACTATGAAATACATAACAAATTCTTGAATTAAAAACTGACAGCTGCAGAATGAATTTCAAAAAGACTCTTTCAAACGGTGTATAATTTATTTGACAAAATATTTATCTTTGAAAATAAAATTTGGCTCAAACGTCGTCGTATATGTACGGATCTTAGAAAATTAAAATTGCAAAGCTACTATTAGTTTCCTCGATATTACAACGTAAAGAAATCCGAGTGCAATTACACTCAGGAGTAAAAACATTAAAGCCAAAGAAGTTGATATCAGAATGCGTAAATAAATTACACAACCGCCAGCGAATGGTTGTCGCAGACGTAATCATCTCGGTGTACATCTTAAGTAAACGAGGAGAAGATAAAATACCGTGACTCTCTCTCTCTCTCTCTCTCTCTCTCTCTCTCTCTCTCTCTCTCTCCCTCTTTTCCGACTTTTTCTCCGTTTCCCATCGGGCGATGTTGTAAGAGTTATTGCCAATCTCGTTCAGTACGCAAAACGAATCTCCTTTGATGTCTTTCAGAAACCCTGAGATTGCCTAGAGGCTCTCTGGTCGAACACGTTTTTAAAACTGTCCGACCTTTGAGAAACTTCACATTACTCATTAAAAGTCTGATACCTCATTAACTATCACTGAAATTAAAGTCACTTCTTTTTGTAGCTGCAGCTTTACATTTGACTGCCAAATGCGAGGCTTTACAACACCCCCAAACTGTTTCTTTATGGACTTGCGTTGTCCCCTTGTCATATATATTCGGATATTGTCAAACCTATTAAGCTTTAATCTAAAGATAACTCGATCGTTTTACATCAAACATACATATTAAAATTTGTGTATAATTTTTTTAACAATATCTTGCCACGTTACTCTCAGATTTTCGGCACTGTACGCGCATCCTGACTTTGAGAATGCATTTCTATATTTACAGTATATCTCCGAAGAAACAATATATGTATATTCCTGAGAATATATATTGATGAGAGACGCGATTCTTATCGGGCAGCCAGCAACGACTCGATGGAAACCATTTCCGACATTAATACTGGCACGTGGCTTACAATCTAAATCAATTTTTTTCTTTGTCAACTATGTCCACGATCAGGATCAGGATCTTGAGCCGAGCTTTATTATTCAACCGGGAGAAAACGCAGTTCAAGGGTGAGTTACTGGAGCGAAATCGCTTGGTTGGTTCCGGCAGTCCCTACGCACAGCGTAGTTTACGGTGTAACTCTGTCGGGCGGCCGTTTCCGCGGGTATATCACGTCGTAAAAGGGACAAGTTGCCGATCCCACGACGAGGGAAGAGCTCATATCACGACAATGTCGAGGGTGGCCTGTCCTTCCTGTCGAACCGATTTTGGCATGCCATCCTACCCGTTCCCCACTACGGGATGTAATTCCTATCGCGACGACGCGAATGTTCAATCGCATCGAGCATGCGATCATTGTGATCGAACTAATCTACGAACTTTCCCCGTAAATGTATGATCCCGAGGCGCGGGGGATGGAGAGACAGAAAGAGGGAACCTGTAAAAACGAGATCGCGGGAAATGTAGCGCCGGCTGATAAACGTGGCCGATAAAGCCGATGGCATTGGTAATCGCGGCGTTAATCGTCGAAAGGTTTCGTCGAGATATACGGCGGAAATCGAACTTTTAAGGATAGGACGTTTTCAAAACCTCTCTACCGAGATTTCTTTTTCGTGCATTACTAAACGTTAATAACTTACTTTGCACACGTGAGAAAATATGATGTGCATTTAACTTATTTTAATTAAGAAAGATGAGCAAATTATTTAGCAAATGATTCGCAAACGCTACGTCTGATATCTCATACATCGATTCCGAATAACCTCGCTGCTCCCGAGTGAAAGCTACAAAGAAGCATCGCACTTGGCAGAGAGAGAGAGAAAGAGAGAGAGAGAGAGAGAGATATCTCCGGTACCCTATTAACGAGGCAATTAATAATAATGGGGCACGAACCCCCGCACAGCCACACCCAATTACCGCCTCGTTCTATGGGCCGCTGCTGTATTATCCGTTTTAATTAGTGCAACGCTTTGTGCGATGCTCGCTAATAGCGATAACCGGCAACCGATTACTCCGGACTCATCAATATTCCGTTTTGCCGACGTTGCGCCTCCAACCGGCTTAGAATTTCGCGCGAAAGTGGCAAGATCAAAGTCTCAAGTAGAGATCTCCGTACCCGGTCAGCCCCGCTCAAAGGGAATTGGATCAATGTATGATCAACCTCATTCACGCAGGTCGCGTTGTCGTTTCAACGATAAGTCATAATTTCGGAATCGATTGGCGTCGCTCGATATCAATAAAATTTGTGTAGGATTCGTATATACTATTTCAGACACGAAAGTGAAATGAAAAATTCAATCGCAAGTTTGCGGGTTTACGATCTGAGCGTTTGTATGTTCGATATGTATTACACAAACAGATTTAAAAATTCCTGTTGCAAAACTTGATTTTGCTGAGAATTAAGAGCCATTGAATTTATACAATGACTCTTAATTCTCAGTAGTAATGCTGCATTCAGTGAAATAAAACCTAAACGTCCTAAACAATTGCGCGCGTATTTATATTTGAATGTTTGTCATATCATGTTGAATATATCATTTATAGACTCACCAACTTCCAGATTATGCGATATCTGTAAATATCTATAAATTCGCAGATTGTAAAATCTTTTATGCAAACGAAAAAATGCGATGATAAATTTTTTAACGCAACATGATATTGTTTTTTCAAGAACATATATACAGGTACATACACATCTATTTTTTATATATATAAATATAAATATATGTATATACATATATACATATACATATATACATGTACATATATGTATACTTGAAAGAAATAGAGACGAGAATAACGGCGCGAACACAGATTCATCGCGAAACTGCAATCGGCAACGTCGATATAAATGGAAGCTGATACGAAATCAATCAGCGAATTCCCGTCGATTCGGGATGGCGCGTATGTTCTCGGAGTCTATTATTTACGTATCGGCAGTGCGAAATCAAATGATCGACGGCGCAACAGAGAAACGCGGAATTTCGTTTCGGCGCCCCTCGCGAGAGATGAAGAATGGCTTCCAGCGTGTCCGGAGGGTAAAAGCTGGAAACGAATTTCGAGGCGCAGCCTCGCCGCAGGCGGCGGTGGCGGATTGAAGTAACAATACCGATGATTGCGGCCATGTAGTTAGTATCGCTTAGAGGACCAGCTTCGCCTTGATATTAGTAAGTTTCGATCGAAACTGGGTAAAAGCTCGTTATTGGAATTGTCCCGACTGGCATAGAACGGGAATGGTAACGAAACATGGTCGAGATAAGCGCAATTTTTAAATTTGTAGTGTTACTTAACAATTTTTTTGTATCTAATACATGAAAGTCGATAAAGAAATCCATTTATTGAATTTTTAGAGCTATTTTAGTTATTACTTTTAATCTTCGCATATATTATATATTGAGCTAAAAAGCTTGTTTCTTTCTGATTTCATAACGGTGTGTACCGTTTAAGTAGTATTTCATTTTTTTTTTTCTTTATATGCCTTTTCTCGTATTTTATTATCTTATGACATTTAAACAAAACAATTTTAGACATAAATCGACGTGACGTAGAAATTGATGTAGAGATTGACGTAGAGAGAAAGCAGAATTATTAAGAATGAAATAAGATTTAACTGAAATGGAAATGTTTAGAACACAAGTTGATCGCAAAATAAATACAATTTCATGATGCCGTGCATCCTATTTCTCGGGAAAATAGTCCATGTAATAAATATTACACAATGAGCGCCACTACACGGGTCAACAAACTACAAAGCAGGCACGGTAAACGAGAAATTTTGCATTATAAATTGCACGCAGCCGTTATTATACGGTAAGGGCATTACTACATAATGTCATAATAGTAATGTTGCTATTTAATTCAGTGTTTACGAAACGCAATTTCATAACGCCGCCAGTGTAATGAAATTTAATCAAAATGACGTATTAGACGCCCAATTATTCATGACAGCGATTATTATTATTAACAAGCGGAGTTTCATCCGTCATGTGAAAGACAGTTCGGTCTGCTGCGAATTATACAAGGAAGCATTAAAAATAATATTTTTATGATACAATGCATATTACATATATAACTTTTATTATATATAACTTGCATTTCCATTCAATGCAATCAATCTACACGCGTCTACCTACATCCGCAGATTTTTCTTCCTACGTTTGCATAGCTACGATCTTGAAATTCAAATGTACGTATAAGATGCTTCTTAAAAAATTATGAAAATAAATAATAAATTCTGATCTTAAGACATTGCTGAAACATTAGCAAAACGTTAGCAATATTTGATTGCACGAGTACGTGAAACCAGCATCCCCCTCACGTGAGGAAGCTCGCTTTAAACGCGGTCGCGTTTGCGGGGTTGGAGTCCTCCCTCACAATGCGGCGTTTCGTATCTAGGCCCCCGTATCGCTAACGAGAGAAAGAGGAAGAAGCAGGCGAGTTGAGGCAAGAGAGCGTAGGATGGAACGAAGGTTGAAGCCGACGTTGCCTTCCCATCGCGGCCTCCGGCCACGGCGAGGTAGATAAAGGCAAGAATGAGCGCCGAGAGGGCTGTGCGATGAGAGAGGGTGATGTCGACGGGGGGGAGGGGGGATGGCCGGACGCGGGGAAGGAGAAAGAGGAATGGAGCCAGGCCAGGAAATCGACTTCCCCGGGCTGGCTGGCAATGGCGATACACGATCGCCAATTGTCTCGCCGCACTAGCAAACGCTAACAATGCATTCGCCGTCCGCGTCGCCGCGAAATGTAGGTAACGGGCGCTCCAGAGTTTAATTAAACTCGCGGCGAAAGTCGGCCGTGGTTGGTTATCCCTCGAAATCGAGAGCATCTCGCGGCGACGACGGCCTAACGAAAGATCGTTTTTCTCCTCGAAAATTTGTTCCCGTTTCGGATTCGATCCCGCGAGATTCGACGCATTTTCACCGGTTGACACACGATGGACATACGTTTTCGACGTTCGACCCAGCAGTGTAAAATTAACCGCTAAATAATACATAACGACGGGCGAAGGCATAAAGGGAATGTAGGCAGCAAATCGTGAATTATTTCGCGCGCCGTTGACCCGACCTGCTCCTCCTCGATATTTCTCGAGATCCGAATGCGCCGCATCCAGTTACGGACGGCCACCCGTCGCCGCGCCGCGCCGGCCAGGATCGATCACGCTGTCTTGCACGGCGTGTTCTACATGCATATTTCGTTCGCCTTTCCCTCGGCCGGCTTTCGTCCGCGCATTAGGTTACGCCGCTCACGTCGTCCTGACCATTCCTCCTCGAAATCCTCGTTCGCTCTGCTGGGAATGCTCCACAGCGCGCCCCCGGATCCAGGACAGTATTCATTCTTTATCCCTCGTTCTTGTGCCGTTCCGAGAGGCCGTCTTATTCCGCCGGTTACGTTCGCCATAGCAAAGCCAACTCCAATTACATCCGGGATATCAGAATCCCACCTCGTACTTGCTCGGCCGGGCAATTGAAAAATAATACAAGTTCTACCGGACCGTCCCTACGCAGCTTCTTCCTTCGTTTTTTTCCCTTCTCGCATCCCCCTTACCGACAGAATTCCCTGTGGGAATTAGCGGGATACGCCAGGAGAGATACAAGTCTGAGGGGGTAGTAAAAGGACCCGGGAAAGAACCAGGAGCGAAACGAGATACCTCTACTGAGAGCGGTTAAACGGTTAATCGACGTCAGCGGGAGCATCGATTAATCAAAAGCGGCACGAACCACGAACGGCAGGTGTCGTCTCGATTTACAAATGGTCCTTCGCTTATTTCGACGATAAGCGGATCCTTATTGGATGGTTCAGCTATCTCGCAGGATCCAGCAGGATCGATTATCCAGCGTTAAAATCCAAGAGAGAGGAAGCGAGATTTTGCAGAGAAAGAGGTTTGCAGCGGTGGGAACACCTAATCCTCTGCGGTTTTCATTCAATTCATATTCCGCGAGAAATAGGCTTGCGAAACAAATCTATTTGTAAAATCTATTTTGCGAGATTTCATTATTCGGAAAAAGTAGAAAAAAATCTTTCGCAATATAAATGATAAGAATCTTCAAAACATCGATATACATCATTTGAGTTTTATTAAAAATAGTTCTTTGTTTCAATCGCGTAACATCATTTTTGCTTAAATTTAAATTTAAATTTTAAATATCACATTTTATAAGTTTTATATACATTTTATAACATTTTATATACGGTTCAAATTATTCGTGTAATTTATGAAAATGGTAGAATAAACAGACTATGTTAAGTCACTGTTAAGAATCATTGAAAAAAATCTCGCTCGATTTCAAGAATGCTAAGAAATATCTCATAGATACAAGTCGGTTACGCTCGGTAAACGAGAACGCTCGAAGATTTCGATAAACGCGAACAAACAACGGGGATCCCGATCGTGTTGCCGCAAAGCGCCTCGAATACGTCACACACCGCATACATCTCCGGATCTCGGGATTTGCGGGATCTCACGAACGAGGTTCGTGCGTATGGGCCGAGAGAAAAAAAAAGGTGACAAGATGGAAGCAAAAGGATGGGGCGAAAGGATGAAGAAGCTTCTGCGGAGGACTCGTGATCCCTGTCGGCGAAGCGAACGGACAGCGAAAGCGGCGCGGCGGGAGTCCTCGCGTCCCGTAAGATATATTTTCTATTTCACGGCGAACGTGCGTTGCATTCGTCGCGCGAGCGACGAAAGAAAGTACGAAAATCTTTCCGCCGACAACGTTATATTTGTTACAATTGCGCCAACGACCGGATCCAAGTATTTCTCATCGACGATTGACGGTGGAGCGTGAATACGAAACAAAGAGGAAAGTAAAGGAAGAGAGAATCAGTGAAAGATCGTTTTTCCGCGATCTCGTTAAAACTCGCTACTGGAAAACTCGATTTCACAACCTATTGCGGGATCTGTGACTAAAAGCTCATCCACTATTGTCTCCATGCAGCGTACCAATGACATTAAATTGTCGCTCGAATCGGCTCGAATCCGTCATGCAAAAAGATGAATGTTAACTTTAATTTGGGGATCGTTCCCATTCGTGACGTAAACTACGCGTCGGTCGACAGGGGACGGCAGCTACTGAACGTTAATTATACTACGAAATTTACTTAGAAATATGACGAAAGGTACATGGAAGACGGGAGAGAAAAGCCAAGGAACTGGAGGGTTTCGGCGAAAACGGGGGCGAAGGAGACAAAGGCCTCGAACGAAGAAAGATAGATGAAGAGGCAACGAGGCGGGAAGCTGAATGCTGGAAACTATCCCGGAAACTAACTCAAGGGTTTAAGGAGAGCGGGGTCTCGGTTGCAGGAGACGGCCGAAGTTTGCCCCTTGATTAGACATTTATGGCAGGGAGTTGTAAACGAGCGTTACAGACATTAATTAGCATTTATTATTCATCATGGTGTTTGCCACTTTCAATCAGCGCAAATCGACCGGGCCACTATTTGAGATGATTCGCTGGTTGAGATTCACGCCTTCCATACTCATTTTCCAATTATATCACTCACATTAATATTAACTATATATAATTACGTGAAAACGTCGCGTTTTGTGGATCTTCAGGATCGGCACGCAATCGAACGCATCGCACTCATCCATCCGTCCATCCGTCCACTCGTCCGTCCGTCTGTCCACGTTCCACGGCAAAATACACTTTGACAAACTTTGTGGCCAGCTTTGTGGACCGCGGAAACTACCGCGGCATCGCCGATACGCGCCCATAAAACTGATCCATTACAGACGCAGCCGATATGGTTACGCGGCCATAACCGCCGCTCGGCAACAAAGTTCCCCTTCCTGCTCTCTTTCTGCTTCCTAAAAGCAGCCTTTACAATGCGACGAGCTTAATTGGTTTGACAGCCGCTATGGGCACTTTCATACTTGACCCTCCCCTGACACCGGAGTGATGCGCGCACTTGGTTCTCTCCAGCAAATCCCCTGTTCACCCCAGTATCGCGTGCATCGGAGATGAACCGCGCGTTTTATCGTTTCGATCCGCGTGCCGCAGTCGCGCGTGATAAAACATAAACGTAAAGAACGGTTTTTATACTCGCGGGTCGAGAAGCAGGCAGACAGATAAAGCCCGCAATGAATTCGAACGTTTCGAGCACTCGCTTGAATTTTAATGCGTTTAATACGCACGACCGACGTCGCTTTCGCATATTCCGCGCGACAGAGGAACACGCGCCGTAAACAAGAATCCACGTGGAACATTGGCGGTTGCGCTCTCCGCTCTCTCCCGTGTCGAGTCCGTTGACGTCATTAATGCACTTGGAGGCGACATTGTAACAGTTGAGGGACGAGAGAGAGAGAGAGAGAGAGAGAGGAGAGAGAGATCGGCTTCACGGAACACCGTACACGCTCCGCACGCGCCGTGATACAGTGAAGATTATGCGCGTGCATTTATGCACACGCCGCGCCGCACCGCACGTATACGTGTAGAAAATCCCATCTCTGTCGCGTTCGCGTCCGAGTGGCGTTTCTCTGCTCTTTGTCACTCTCTCGACCAGAAATCGCGTGTAAGCACGCGCACGTGTGCATGTGTGTGTGCGATGCGGTATTTCTAGGAGACCGTTAATTAATAATTTAATCGAAGAGCCTGTTTCGGTCCTGCAGCCTCGGGTACGAGAGCGCAGGCTCTCTAATTAAAACCGACCTGGCCGCGTGTGCGCGCACGCGACCGTACACGCACGTGTATGAAGTAGACATACATCAATTCTCTCTCGTGTTCCCGTGCTCGCAGCTTCGGCATCGGAGGAAAACAGAGGAATCATGATGTCCACTCTCTCGTGGCTAAAAGGCGAGACCCGCCGGTGTATTAAATACATTCCACGCGCGAAAATCCCGTCTTGTGTGTCTCTCGCTTTATTTTAATCCCCTGTATACACCACGCTCTTGGCGTACTCGGTACTATTTCTCTTCCGTTTCGTTTTCGGCGGCTTTGTCATCGGAATGCCGCGCCGGTGGGAGCTCGCGGTGGAATGTTGCACGGTGCCGTCGCCGTTGGTTCGTCGAGAAATCTCGCCGACGCGACGTGCAGCGGGAATGGAGAGATTGATTGATGGACGTGTTACACAGGGGGAAGAGGTGAAGGGTCTCGCCGCTATCGACGTCTTTGCTTCACGCTGACGCGTCGAACGCGAAACACCTTTTTCGCGCTTTTGAATATTTAGCACAGTGTTACATCAAAGCCGCGCGCGAATGCGCGTCTGCATGATAAATAAAACGTAAACTGCATTACGAATGTATAATGAGCACAATAATAATAAGTATTGAAAATTTAATGGCCAGCGTTCGCGCGCGGCGGTGTCTGTAATGAATATTGTAAATTCGCGTAATATGATTTTGTTGAATTTATAAGTCATATAATATGTAACCGTTTTTCGTGACGTCACTAATAACGTGATAACGTAATACGTTTTATCGAATTAATGGTAGCGCAACTACTGCCTTAACGTGAAAGAGCGGTGTACATACGAGCATGTAAAGAGTATATAGAGTGTTTCTATCGCGTATTGACGCAAGTGCCTCCGGAGCAGGCGTGTAATTTCTATGTTACGAGTCCTCGGCCAATAACAAACTGCTATAAATACGTCCGATGCCGCGACGCGCGTAATGTGCGCGTATAGTCCACAGTCCGGTATCGTCGTAAAGGATGACCATTGTCCCGCGTGATTCCCAACTTTATCACCGTGTAACTTAGTAGAGAGATAGAGAGAAGAGCCAAGTACCTATTGGTCAAGATGAACGTTTATACGATACTCCAGTCGGGATACCGTTACCCCAGCTATACGACCAAACATTACTTTCCGAAAGCTCGCCAAATAAATCGCGGTAAATTCAAATTTCCACCGTGACGTGCGTTTAATGCTCTACAATATTAAATTACTATCCAAGAGCGAGGGAAAACGTGTCCGCAACGTGCACATTTCAACAGCGAAAGGATTATATATTTTAGAAATCGTAAACCCAGATTTTGCTATACATGTCCTTGTCTGTTGAGATAATTACATCTTTTCCCCTCTTGTTATTGTTTTCACATCAACTCCTATCAAATCATAATGTTTGAGCGACGACCCAAAGTAGTTGCGGGTCGGACATAGACAGACGCAGCCACAAATCGTGCTGTAGAAGCGAGTGCCGTTACAGGCGAGCAATATAGCGTGGCCAAGTATTCAACGAGATTTCATGCGAGCATTTCATGCATCTCGGCTCGTTACCGAAGGGACAAGCGGGCCGACAGGACCGAGAGAGGATGGACGCGGCGCGCGGCGTGGCGCGTGTCGGCCTCGGCGTTTTGTTGCCAGAAGAGAGAGAGAGAGAACGGCGAGCTGCGGAACCCTCGTTCTCGAGAGGGTTAATGACCAAGGCCACAGGCTCGTAACAATGCATCCCGCGGCATTTCTGCGCGCTATTTTGCAAGTCTCTGCGAGCATCGCTCGCCTCCGACGCACACGTAAACCGACGCGACACGAGATTTCAGCAGCGGAATGCGCGTGCGAACCATAGCTTGACCGATCTGACATCGCGCAATATTAACGCTGCTCGCTACGCGATTATGCTAGCGACAAGCGATTGAGAGAGCAAAATCCTATCTGAAACGGTAATAAATATATAATATCGGAAGCTTCGTATGCGAGTAAATTTTAATTGTTCAAAATAGTCTAATAAATAATAATAAATAGAATAAGATCCATCTTCGTAATTCGCTTCGTGCAAATTAAATTCCAAACAATACACAATATATTTAAGCTTCTAAAAAAATTACCATCGTATAATCATATTTTATCATATATAATAATATAATCATATTTTATCATATATAATAAAAAAATTTTGTATGAGTGAAACGTAGAGTTAAAACTTCCTTTTAGCCACAGTAGTTTACGAATTAAACTAATTCGAAATAAATCGTCCTAGAAGAGTCAAGTGTTACCGTATTTTATTGCTATTACGGTCAGCAATTACGAAATTAAAAGATCAATTTAGTAAGTAGACCTACGGAGAAATTTCTGGAGCAAGACTCTAAAGTAAATATCGCACTTACCAACGGTACGTTGAGCTCCCTTGGGACTTCCTTAGGAAGGGACGAGACGGAGACCGTAGAACGATATTAATATGGGCTATGTACGTGACGCATGCCCCAATTCTCTAAAAGTCCATTAGAGGAATCACGGAACAGTTCAGGGGAGCTATCGTTCGGCCGAAATGCAGATGAACGGAATTACAACCATCATGAAAACATAAATTTTAGAAAATCCAACTAGCTTCAACTAACAAATTAATTCATTAAATGGACCGTGAACGAAGAACACGTTCAACGCGCTTTGCAACAGCGGAATAACCGGAAATAGCAAATAATAATCAAATTTAATATTGATAAAATTTGAAGTAAATTATTATAATAACAAGCATTTGAAAATGTTTTGAAATTAAATCTTTTTCATCTTTTCTCTGAAATTTTCAGAAAGATTAACTTTCGAAATTTATATTCCGTCATTCACATTAATCACAAAATGAAAATTACTGCTAGTCCCGAAATTCGACCGCTCGATTGTGGGAGAAACCTGATTACGCTATCCCCATGTGCCTCGAATCTCCGACCATAATCTTCACGTATCTACCCGCACCGGAGTGATCTGCACGTTATTCCCCGGAAAAAAAAGGGTTTTCTCGGCGATTAAGGATCTGTGCTACCGAGAAGCACCACTGCTGGACCACTTCGGACTTCCGCGCACGTTTCAAGATGAGTTTTGAAATCCCATAGTAGTCGAGTTAAGGCGGAAGAGGAGCGAGGGAAGGGTACAACGTATCATGCTAGTGTTGGGTTTATTCCCAGGGGACGCGGCGTTCCACGTTGCCCCCCCCCCCCCCCNNCCGGATTCGGACTCGGAATTACTTCCAGTCAGATAGGCCGGAAAACGGACAGCGGGACCTAGATGATGTAATCGCGTTTACACGGCCAATCCGACCTGGGCCTCGCGTTTCATCCGGCAACGTAGGCAATCACGCGTCACCCGTTTAATTTTTAACCACGTACCGTCCACCGTCGCGTTCCATTCTCGAAATTACGTCGGGCGCGTCCCGCAGGCGGTGGCTCTACATGACGCTTCGAGAAGGGTAAACCAAGAATAACAACGAATGATAGTGCCGCGCAATCGGACATAAATACACATATTTTTATCGATTTATATAATTCAAATAGCTGCGTACTCAACTCATTTATCAGCTAATTTTTTTAGATTTTTAGTTTAGCTATAAACAATTATTTAGAAGAGCAACTTTATCCAGGTTGATTAATTTCTCAAAAAACTGACTATTCTAAAAGAATTATCGCTTTTTATCTTTTATTGATTAATTTTATTAACTTGGCCAAAAACAGGATACTTTTTACTTTACGAAAAAAAAGTAACGCGGACGGAAATGGAATAGCAAAATACAGTGGAGCTTGTGTCAAGCCCCGTCGTGACGTTACGAAGATTCGATACTTTTCGTGAATTAGCTATCTATTCGCTGGAGCTTGGGCTCTCGCGTGAAAAGTTTCATGGGGATACCGCGGAAGGAAAAGTGTGTTATCGAAGCGACGGATAGATTCCCGGAAAGAAGAGTTGCCTTTCGCTCGGCCGGAGTAACGAGTCGAGATATCTAATCGAGATATCACGATCCGCACCATACGCTCGAGCGATCTTCAACTTCCGTAGGACCGAGGGGCAAACGAGGAGCGAAATCCATGGCGCGTAAATTTCCAACCCCCGTTCCACTTCGGACTCCCGCTCGAGGGAGAAGAGAGGAGCGAGGAGGAACGGGAGGGAGAGATGTTCTCGAGAAACTGTTCGAGGATGCACCTTCGAGCGTGAATTTCTTCGATTCTGGTGACATGCAAGGTATCGAAGGAAAGACGAGAGACTGAGTGAGTGAGAGAATGAGAGGGATCGTTGCGCTGGGAGAAAAGAGAAGCATCCTGAAACATGGGAATAGAAGCGCGAAAAGAAGCACTTCCTAAATCGACTACAAGAGATTGCGCTTGTCTTTCGATGAACGAAACGAAAAATATTCGGCACATTGAGTTTGGACGGATGTCGGATGATTTTGGCTGAATAGGAACACGATTTTATCTACGATGAATGATAAAAATTGACTGCGAAAAATTGATCAAAACACCAGCTTCATGGCCTTCATCGCTCACGCTTGCTTAGCGTTCGAAATGATTGCCTAGTTCAGTTTTAATTACAGAAGAAAATCTTTCTGTACAAATCTTTCTAATTTCAAAAAACCTGCAAACGCGGAACCGCAGCAAAACGAAGCATTGAATGTTCATCAAATATTCATCTACCATCTCGCGTTGCCCTTCTGCCGCGAAATCTTAAGGCTTCAGGCGCGACGTGGTGGACCACCGGAATTCGTCTGATGCATAGTCGATCTCGCGGCGGGTTACGAAACAGATGCTGAAGAGCAAGATGCACGTAGTGGTACAACCCCACCGGGAGTCACCCGCCGCACCGTAGCGTCGGTGGGTTATTGCGGGCAAGGAGTAGAATCTCGAGAACGAGAGAGTAGCGCGCGACTTGCGAATCTTTGGGAGTGGAAGAGCGGAAAGTCAAATTTGCTCATGATAATACCGCGAATTTCTTACGGAAAGGTGAAAACTGTTTGCGACCCGTTTACCCGCTGCTGTCGTCGACGTGTACAGAATATCTTGTGAGAAAGGGAACTTTAAGAGTCGCCGAAGGAAGAGAGATTTATCCTTTGATATTATAAAATCATTATGACAAAGTATTACAATGACAAACGGCAGATCAGATCTAACATAATTTCATACGTTTTTGATAAATACTTGTGTCTAACAAGTGTACGAAATAAATTATTATTATTATTATATTAACATTTTAAGCAAATTATAATACTTTTAACATGTAGAATTTTTTAAGCGAACAAAGACGGCTGACAAAGTATAATTTTAACTTTTCTAGCTATATATCCAGTTCATCATTTCGCAGACAATATTGTTATTATTGATAGACTGAACGAACTGAACCTGATAAAACCAGCGCTCGGAATTTTGACGAAGCGAGGAGTTTCGATTCAAGTTGAATGAGAATTGGAAACTTCGCTTCTCTATCGCCGTCAGATTAGTGCCGCTCTAACGGACTTTGCTTCAGTCTAAAGAAAAGATCGCTACGAGCTTCCGAGACATGGGTAAACACGAAGCTTCGACAGCACTTTGAAGACGATTATCGAATGCAGAACAATGACCCGTCTTCGAACCGCTCCTTCCTGACTGGGTTGAAACTGGCGGAGCAAACACTTTATTTCACTAAACGATGCACAGATCTCGTAATTGTCGCTTTTAATTTCCGATTTCAAATTTAACGTCATTAAAGTGATTACAAGTTAGCATGAATATATTGTATAATGTTGGTGCGCTAATATTCGATAGTCTTAGTTTTTACATGAAAAAATGATGGTACAAATTATTCAACAAAAATGATCAAGTCGATCAAATCAAACAGTTGGATAACAAATTGCATTTACGAAGAAGACGAAACAACAGTTGACAATTAACAACAATTAATATAAATTAATTAAGTAAACTATCGTCTTTAGATATATGTTACGGCTTTTTAGAATATTAATAAAATAGGCTAAAAAGAATACGAAACTTGTGAAAATTTTTGCTAGACAGCATTAGTCGCTGCTCAAAAATTAACAGTTAATCTCTCTCGCGGGGAAATAGATCGTGCCAAACGTACTTAAGACGCGTTTCACAATTAACTATTAAAATCCCGTTTAGAGGGAGAGAAAAAAACAGAGTCAGGGGAGTTCCTGCGATCATTACCTTCCTGTTTCTTATGGCGCGCGATCACTCTTCTGGGAAGATAAAACACTTCTCGCGAGTCGCTCGAATGCAGTTCGAATTCGTGCAGCAGTCTGCCTACGGTATAAATATCGAAAATGGTGGAGCGCCTCGTGAATCGTGATAAACGGCTTGAAATTTCTCCGAGTCCGTCTCTCTTTCTCTCTTAGAATCCGACGAGGCCTCTTCCGCTCTAGCAAAGCGTGAAGCTACACACGATCGACCATGACAGAGAAGTTGGTGTGAGCGTCTAGCGCAGCGGCCCACACACAAGCACACGCATCTACATACGTGCACGAGAGAGCAAGTGACTACGAAAATTCGATGCCCGAGGGAATGGCTGAGTTAAAGGTACCGGGAGTACCATAAATCCGTTTAAATTGCAACGACGACCCTCGATCCATAGATCGTAGCCGCGGCTCGCGAGCAATTATCTATCAGCTCGCCTTCTCTTGCGCGCGCGCGATTTTCACCTGTTCTCCTTAACCTGCCATGCACCTTAGCATTTTTCCACAAGACGTATGCGAAATGTTTCAGCCGTCAGCATAAAAATATTAATCCGTTAAGCATCTGAATGAAGAGCAAAAATCTAATTTGTATGTTTCATTTCACAATAATAATATTCATACAATAAATGCGATATTTATTGATAATACATAATGTTGATGTGAATTAATTTCTATCTTTCCGCCAATAATTTGTTTATTATCGTTACATGAACAAAGCTAAGCATGCTTTGTCTCAGCCACAAAACATTGAAATATAAATAAGAGCGGTAAAAGATTACAGTTATCGTGCCACTGAATACCTTCAGTCAACTATTCCTAGCACTTTTACGATTGCGGAAGCACTACTACTTATTCGAGGTTCGATCGGCTTATTGTTTCTCCTTATAACTGGTACTACGGTAGCGCGCGAGAGTCAACGTAAGATCCATGTGACAGAATACTAAAATAAATGTCACAGCAATAAAACGGCCACGTAATCGAACGGAAGCACGTAATGGCGCGACATTTGTTTCGTTGTCGCACGGAAGAAATAAAGGTGCAATATAAAATTTGCATACTCGATAACGTTTTTCAACTGTAGTCTTTAAGAAACTTTCCGGCCACAAACTGTAATTGGCCATCGGTGATTATTAATCGACAGTGATTTTTAAGAGTTTCCGATTGTAATTATATTCCGCGATTGTAATTGGCGGTTTACAAATCGATATATAATACGCCTGTGTAAACGTTATTTTTTTACATGCAAATATTATACATTTGTATAACATAAATTTGTGTAGCATTTGTGTAAATACAATGTAACATTTTGAATGGTAATATTTCATTGAATTGCATGAGTGTGAATATGACGTGAGTCAAACTTACCACCGGAAACGGTGCTGTGGGAAACGGACGAAAATTCGAAAGGTCTGGAATTCTTACCTGCAATGGGAGAAACAAACAGTTATGTCTAGATAACAATAATACGTCTTAGACCGTATAAACGAGTCTTATTATTTTTTCCTAAATGGTATTAAAGTTTTACAGTTGAAAGTTATGTCCAATAAATCTTCTCAATAATTACATGAAAGATGCGGGCTTGAAAGGGACAAGTAGATAAAGTCATAATAAACGGCCACATGCGACGTACCGCGTCGACATAGGTTTGACCATCACGGTCTGTTGCAAGTCGACAGGAAATGCAGTCCGATTTCTTTCTATACTCTCCCTCCGTATCTTCCATTATCCTTCCTGCCGGTTCCGCGATCGCGACTAGTACGCAAGAAACTTGCTTGTGAGAACTGCGATGCTAACGAGACGTTAATTTTTTTATAAAAAAATTGCAAAATACCTTTCATCAGATGAATTTACTTTTAAATAAACAATGTATATTCAACGAGCAGACATTATTCAACACATTACAAACTGATTTATGCCTTTTTGCAGGGGAATGATATCACGTACTTACGATCGTCCCGTGAGATACAAACGTAGCTCGCGATCGTACAATTAACGCGCGCAATTAACGTACGATCAGAGCGTGTCGGTCGCGGCTGAAAGAAGCTACAGAGAAGAACGCATCACAGGTACTTAATTGAAAGGAACGATGGGAGGCAGGCAAGCAGGCAGGAAGGAAGGAAGGAAGGAAGGAAGGAAGGAATGAAGGCAAAGGCGAGCAAAAGAAGAATGAGGAGGAATGGCGTTCCTCCAGCCACCAGCTGCAACCTGTTGAATTCGGAGATACGGAGAGATGGGGAATCACGGGCACCGTCCATTTGGTAACTTCGAATTACTATGAAATTGTTTTACTACTTTACACGCATCATCTCCGTACACGGCATTTGTCGTTGGTGACGTTCATCCGAAACCTAATTATGGTGCTAGAATCAGGGAGCACGGTGCAAATTTCATGCAAATTATTGTTAAACTGTCGCTACGATATAATAATTTATAAAACTCGTTGTTTAAAATTACATTATTATTCATAGAAAACATAGAAGTAAAATAAATGTACATTAATAATTTTAAAATCGACTGAATTCGATTCAATGTTTGTCATTTCCTGATAGATTTGAAGAAAAAATAAAACTTTTTACCAATTTAAACGATTTTTTCGAATGTTTTGTGAAAATATGCATGACAGAGAGATAACCTTGATTTTTACGTAATGTGAGTTTTTATAATAAATATACGTAAATTGCGATTCGTGATTTATCGAAAGTATCAGTTCACTGAAACTCTAAAAATAATGTTGTAATTTATTTCTGTCATATAAATCAATTATTTGCCCATATCAATGATTCAAAACCATCGCAATTTTTTTATATTCTCACGTCTCGTGTATTTTTCGTTTCCAAATTGCGTGATTTACTCGTAGAATAAATACATCGGTCGCAATCACCGAAAGAATGCTTGAAAGCGTAAAAACCAAAATAACTAGTCTTTCATCAGATTCCTTCGTCGTATTTCTTACACAAAAAAAAAACGAACGGTGAGCCAGACATATCAGCCAAAGACGCACTTTTCTGTCATCAGTGGTGAAAACTACACCTCAATTAAATGTGTCATTACAAAGTATCTCATATTGCCAAGGAAAGCTTTCCATCCGAGACATTAATTGCGTCGCGCGTGTGTTACTAAAATAAGATCTTGTGGCTGATATTTCTCTTATTTTTCAGTAAAATCTTTTATATCAAGAAATCACTTCATCCGGCTATAAACATAAAAATTCCGAATAAACATATTTATCTAGCAAATCAGGTTTTTGACTTAAGTAATTAATCTTTCCATCCAAAAGCGGAAATGATTACGTCTGTCGATCGAAGAGATAACTAAGAAATAGCTGGAGAATATACCAGCTGAATGCAACGACGCATGACAAGGATAGAACGCCGTTAAGACTTAAGACGATGAAGAAGGCTGGCAGAAAGGGCGAAAGAAAGACAAGGAGAGTGCAATGACCAAGTGCACGTGGCCGCGTAGCGCGTAGTGCATAAAGCGGGAATGTGCGGTGGGGCGAACCACTCTTATGCATTCCGCGGTTTCAAGGTTGAGGTCAAGGCACACCTAAGTATCCATCGTCTGAAGTTCCGGCTTCTGGAGAGTGCGACGGAAGCACAGAAACTTTGCGGCGATCCTGCATTTCGTGCTTGAAACACAGCTCTGGTAAAATTATTATTTTTACAAAGAGAACGCGGAACAAAATTTGCAAAACTGAAAGAATTTTAAATTAATAGTTGTATAAAAATAGTTGTACATAATTGTCACGTAAAACGCGCCTTGATCGTTGCGTATTCGACGTAAAGCTGTAATTGACACTCCGAGGACGTATATTTGGAACCACAGCCGAACAGATACAACATATCTAAGCGACAAGATTGACGTAACGTACATTATGCACGATGCATTAGCCCGCACGAACGTCGGTCGACGCCCTTGTTTCGGCCTCGACGTCCGCTTCCGGCCAGACGCGACAAGGGATCTGCTGTACAGCTGTGTCATGGTTGTCGACTACGGCACAATTCTACTTTTTTTCTTTTTTACGACAAAAAATATATCCGTGGCGGTGGCGCGCGCGTGAAACAGAGAAAAGTGAATTGGGAGTCGGGCCAGTATTTTTTGCACTGCGTAAAAATTGCACGCTGAGGCTGAAATTCTCCAAAGATTAGCTATAAGATCGCGTGGTTACAATAAGACATTACAGTTACATGTGCAATAAATCGATACCATAAAAATAAAGATCACATCAATTCGTGTAAATCTTTCAACCAATATTATCATTTTTATAGACTTTTTATCTTGTTGAAATGATATCAATAAAACACAAATTATGCAAATTATACTAAATAAGATTAATAACATTATATAATGTATTGTTATTATATCAACGGTAATATTGGCATCGTATAATGTTGTACAATGGATTGTCGAAAACAAGAGGAAAAAGCTGAACTTGCGAATATTGAGAAACACAAATAAAATAAAGAAAAGAGTAAAGTTTACACGAAATAGAAACACCAAGATACAAAACATCCGACAAATTTGCATACGCGTAAGCTTTTTACTTCGTCGTCGCGTTGTAGATTTTCCGCGCACGAAGGAAACAATTTCACAGCGTGAGCAGAAAAAGAATTATTCACGAAGCCTTCTATACTTTCTTTTAGCTGAATTTAAGCTGCTCGAATTATTGCCAGAATAAGATTTTAATAAAAAATGTGAAAGAGTTTTAAAGAGAATATCGGACAATTAGTTTCAACTTTCTACTTGAAAGAAATAGACATCGGGGAAAATAAGTTTTGCAGAAAGAGATATAATATGCATGTGGAAAACAGATTTTTAACGAAAAAGTACAATGTTAAGACTAAAAATGTTTTTAACTAAAATCCGCAAATTTCGAAATTTCTATACAATTAGATCTCTACAAAAGTACACATTTAAAAAATAAGAAGTTATTAACAATCAAAGCTTTAAGATAATAAAGTTTCAATATACATATATTAATGCGATATTTAAAAAATATATTTTTACACGCAAATGTATACTCGAATACTCAAGAAATACATCAAATATATGTATTATTCAACAGTGGTTGGAAAAAATATTATTAAACTGTTAATATGACAAATAAGATTATGATTTTAAAAAGGCAGAATTCATGATGTAGGAAAATAATAAATAAAGTTATATTTTTTTTACTTACAATGTTTTTAAAGTTCTGGTATGCTATCTCGTACCTAATTACATCTTTCTAAAATCTCGCTGACTTTTAAGAATGAATTATCACGATTTGCAAGTTCAAATTTAAAACCTGAAAATTCTCCAGCAAAATTGATTCAGAGATATTTAGGCATTCCTGCATTTTAAAATGTAATATATATATATATATATATATATATATATATATATAGACTTCATACATAAAAGTAAGAAACATAGAAGAGTATATTCTAGGTCATCTAAGTTCCTCTCGACATACATTACATGGCAAGTCAGTATTTCAAAGATGTAGTAGAAGGTTACAAGCGGAAGTTCGCAGGAAGATAAAAAGTATACGAGCGCGCGCCAATGTGAAGAGAAATAATTCTAAATCAAAGGGAGCAAGAGTTACGCGTGTCAAAGTAGCATGCCGACCTCTTACGCCCTTTTATATATAATATATCCCTTTTAGTGTTTCGAAATTGCGACTCTCTCAGATACTCTTGCTGAAAGTGCACTCCGAACTAAGGATAGCATAAGTAATCTTTTTCTGATTTTTCAAGAAAACGACGTCGGTTGTGCAGATCGAAAGAGGGCAGTGGCACGGAGGAAATTCTCCTTGATTCGCACAATATATGGCATGCCATAAAAGACTTATGGCTTCTATGCTCCGAATTTTACTTTCAAAGCAAATCTCTATAAACTGCAGTTGAGATATGACTCGCGCGAAATATCATTATGAGTGAAAATATATCCTCATAATAATTTCTCATGCCAAAGAGTACGAGAGAAATAAATTGTCAAATTTTACCTTTTCAATTAATTATTAAAGATTTAAAAAGCACGCTAGGAAATATATTATATTCGCTACAACGATAAGTCATTAAAAGATTAAAAAAATTGCTTAGGTATATAATTGCAAAACTCTCATTCCTCTGGATCAAATGGACTTGTTTATCTATTTCTGATTTAGTGCCATGTATCTTGTTTCAATAATGGGTCCGAGATATTTCTGTCCTATAATAATGCAGTTTGCAAAGTGCCTATGAGGAAAAGGATTAAACGGAGCAACGTGTATAATGGCAGCGCGCCACGTCCTAAACACGGTAACCAATATCCGAACTTCGTAAGCCTATACGAAGGTCAGGACGCGTTATTACATTATTGCATTATACATCGGTATATGCTACCCGGGTGCATGTCCATCGAGCTTTCGAAGCGGTACACAATGGCGGCTGACCGCCATGGGGCAACCGAGTCTGTAATCACGGCTCAGGCAGCCTTCCAAACGAGTTCTCCACAGAGACGTGGATATATGGACACGCGAAACATTAACCGTGAAAATGCATCTGTCGCTATCAAAGTCATTTTTCTCAATTGATCCGAGATGAAATTCATAATCGCGATTTATACGCGTGTCTCTTACAGTAATAATAACATTAATAAAATAGAAATTAATTTAAAAAATATATTTTAAAAATATTTTATTCTGACCAAATTAAATACTTTGTAAGAATATGCTACGAATGTTGTCGTATATAATTAAGTAAAAATTAATTATTTCAGTTAAGTTCTTCAGAGCTTTGTAAGATTCGGCATTTGTCAGAGCATATTTCTGGTGCAGCGCGATATCCGTCATTAGACATAGCGTATCTTTCGTTCGACGGTGACGACGATTGCGAGATAAACGGAGACTTGGACAAGCTGGATGAACGGCTGCTGCCTGGAGCAGAGGATGCCCGCGAGCCCGACATCTGTAGCAACAACGCGTTCCCGTGGACTGTCACGATAATGTGACAGCCGAGAAACACGCGAAAGCCCTTAGCGGCACCGCGACGCCCTCGTTTTCGCGTCGTCGGCGTCATCCGGCGAGAAAGGTACGACAGTTTGCTTTATTTGGCCGCCCGATTTCATGACGAGTAAAACCTACGGTTGGTGTACGGGATGAAGGGAAAAACAGGGGGACAGAAAGAGAGAAAGGTAAGAAAGAAAACAACCTGACGGACTTGTGTCTGCGAGATCGAAAGGATTTTCCCACGTTTCCCACGACTCCTCGGAGAAGAAATAAAGGCATTTTCCAGCAGCTCGCCGGGTAACGATCGCGTCTTGGCGATGCTTGAACCTTAGAAAATAATAAGAGATAAGCTTTTCACGACACGTCGGCGTGTCGGGAGATTTATCCGGTTGTAAACCGAGGAAACAATATTTCCTCCTTTCGATGAAGCTGCGAGTTATTTGGCAGAGCGCAATCGTCTAAAATTTCATCGATCGTGGAGATATCCTTCTGTAAACGTTCAGATATATTTACTATACATTCTCTCTCTCTCTCTCTCTCAATTTACATCGTAAATGTCAAAGCGCTAAACAATGAAAATTACAAAGTCGCGTTTTGATAACGGTGTGTAGTAAAATCATTAATAGGAGGAACGTATCTATTCCAAAATTAGCAGAAAACTTGCAAGTTGAAATCCGGGCGCGGAAATTCCAGGCACTTGCGAGCGAGCGCACCGTCATATGTGCATCGCACAATCTTATCCGCGAGGCGGATGACGACAATCGGGATGGAGAGATGGGACGACAACAGAAGCAGCATGAATATCTCAGTCGGCTTATTTACATATTCCTTTTGCAGATATTCACAGATAAGATGACGCGCGCGAGGATCGAAGCGGGGCCGCAGCCCGAGCGCCATGGAAACCTCATTGCGAGAGGAGACGCGGGGAAGAAAGGAGAGAGGGAAGGAAGCAAGCGTTGCGAGGCGGTTGGACGCTCTATGTCGCTTCGTCACTGTGGAGACACGCGAGATTTGTCGAAGGGAAAATATACCCTCTGCCATTGTGAAGAGGAATTTCAGACGACACGAAAAGTATGTCCTCCTTAGCGAGGCAGTCTCGTGGAAACGATACGTTAACTCTTGAGTCAGTCGGAGGTATCAGCAGCTTTGTCAGACAATGAGTATCCTCACGAGTGCGTCTTTAGAACTCTCCATTGCCATAGTTGTGATGTAATGGAGACAGATAGAGAAAACAAAACGTTGATAATGTTAGACTCAGACTTGTTCCACAAAACATCTAGGTACAATTAAATTTATAACAATCGATTTTAAGAGAGAGACCTTGGACATATTACGAGATACATATCCTCCGATATGTACGGGACTTGCGACAACCCATCTCGCGCGATTACTGTAATTATTATTGAAATAGGGTCGGGTACACAACTTCGGTGCCGACAATAATTTTCACGAACTTTACCACGCGCGAAAAACGCTTCGAAAGGCCGTGGGCGTCGAGCACCGCGGCGCGAAATAATTAAACGATTCCGGCAACTCGAACATTAAGTAGACTTAAGGGGTCTACTTCGCCGCTCTCGCTTCGCGGCGTCGCAATAATCCTCCCAAGAATCTCCAGAAATAGCTTTCGCTGCAATACGAGAGAGACGAGAGTGAAAGAGTGGGGAAAAAAGAGAGAAAGAGAGCTTTTTGCCGACGGGAGAAAAGCGCAAAGTGAACGAAGGCGTGTAAAGCTTGAACGAAAAACAGAAGGTGGACGACTCGTCTTGACAGGATTCGCCTATCGCTTTTTAATCCACGAGACGCCACGTTCACGCCAAGTCCCGTGCGCATTGACGGTTCACAGAAATCGAACGGCATGTACGTGAGTCCGATAAAAAGTAACGAAACTGGGCTGTAATAATAGAGAAAGAACTATAACTTTGAGGATAAAGAAAATGGGTCGTGGATCATGTCCCACCTCATATTTCTGCAACTTTCCGTCACATGCTCCGCGTGTCACAGAGTCTCTTAATATTATGCTTGCAAAGTGCACCACGTTCTTATTTTAAATAGGAAAATTTAATCTCGGGCCCTGTTTGCACGTAAAAGATTTTACGGGTCGTAATTTTATATGGCCTTTTGAAAACTGGTTTTACTTTCTCTTTTCTCTTTGGAAAGATGGCGAAACCCTTTTCATAAAGCAACGAGTCCCTTTACTCTCCACTTCCAATTTATTCGGTCTCGAATATATTCCTTGTACTTGCAGTTCGTAGCGATTGGCAAACGTTTTCAAGATGGTCCAATCACGTAAAAATAAAGAAAGTACATCTTCTCGCCTGAAATGCGAGAAGAACCTATCGAAAACGATATCGCGCGAATTTTATCCACATCGCGGAAAATGGATTCGTTGTTGTTCGCGAGCGGCAGAGAATAATATTTACCTCGGTACATGTATAACGTCAGGTGTAAGCGTAGATTTAAGCTTTATCGCTTACGCGAACTATATCTACGCGCTTGTAGTTATGTTCTGTGCTTTATAGTTACTTACAGAGAAATTATCGCACACATATTACCTCGAGGTAACGTTTACGCTCCGATGAATTAGCCACAGAGCAACATTCGTTACCAGACTACTATTTTTGTGCAAAAATTATAATACGCCGTGTCCAAAATAAGCTGATTTCGAATTCCAGAAATTAATCGCGACACGAAAATAGAAAAAAAAAACATAAATATATCACGGAAACCTGCGCCAAAAAGTTTCAAAAAATAATATGCATGAGATTTGGAAATGCTTATTATTTTCGTAGTAATAATAAATTTCTGCGTATGGAGAAAAATATCTTATATAAGAGATATATCATGCTAAACAACAGTACTAGCAAACAAAAAATCGCAACACTCTCGTAGGAAACTCTCGAGGAACGTGATCTACAAAGGAACAATCAAATCCTTACATTAAAGTAGTTACTGTCCTGTCGGCAGACACTATGCAACGGCACATTGGCATGACAGGATCGAAATGCGCACAATAGTAATTCGTCACAGCGAGCGGATAGTCGAAATGGTTGTGTCGCACGGGTCACTGAAATTCCAGCAAGAGTCGTTCTATATGAACGTCCATCCGACATTCCAACCTGCTGCTGTCAAACTCCAACAAATGTAATCCTCTTACAGACTCCGTTTAGTTACATGAAAGGCGTGCTGCAATTACACCATTCGTATGTTAAACGAACCCAAGAAACGAAAGGCGTCGCAAAAGTGGCCAAGAAAGAAAATTAACTCAGCCCAATAATTACCACTCAACAATTATACAATCAATTAGCAAGTGGTTAATTTCTAAAGTTTAGCAAACTTATAACGGTATGGATTCAATTATATTATAATTTCTCCGCTCGTGAAACGCGAACGCGAGAGGTGTGGACGCGAAAATGTTGTACATAAAAAGAAAAAAAAAAGAGAAATTGGAAAAGGAAAGGAGGAAAATGGAAAACTGGCATAAAGACAAAAGGCGGAGGAAGATGGAGTTTGCGACGGGGGTGACGCACCCTTCTTCCGTGACGCTACCACGTACACGTACAGATGCGTGCGGGCTGTTTTAAAGGGATTTACGTGCGCCGAACTTCTTTGTCATAGCTTGCCGCGTAATGGTATCCAGGGAAGACAACAGATTTTCTTTCATTGCTCCGATGTTGTTCCCGCGCGAAGATACGCCATTCTACGTGGAAAGCTAAAGGAAACGAAAACGCATGAAACGTATCGTCACTTACAAAGCGAGGTATTCAAACGTATTACGAAAAAGAATCCGAATATGAATTCATGGTTTTGAAGAACAATCAGTGTGACTTCACTGAAACTGAGTGTCAAAAAAATGAAAGTGTTGTTGAACGTTACGAACATTTCATTCTAACTGAACACACAGTTTATCTTGCGAATGGATGAAAGCCCAATTATCAACATGCTCAAACTTTGAATCGAAAGAAAGTTGAAAACAAGAAAGAAGGAAAAGTTTCTTTGATGATAAAGAGATGATCGATACAATTAAGCTGACGTAACGACACGCGCAACAGAGGAATCGTTTCTCGACGTGAATCTTGTAGAACGTCAAACTCTGCGCCGTTCCCCGATGTAGATCTGGGAAGCTGGGTCGGAATTCAGTACTTCGACTGGCACTCTAGCTACGTGCTAATCCGAAGATTGGTGATTAGCAGTGAAAGATAGAGACAGATAGATAGATAGATAAATAAAGAGATAGAGAGAGAGAGAGAGAAGGAAAGGCGATTACGAATTCAGAGGCTGTCGTCGTGTCGACAAAGTGACAAGTTCCAGTTATCGAGATTTCAAACGGACCATCTGTTTTCCCGCTCCTCATGACTGCATCCGACTTGATGTTCTATCGAGGTAAATGGAACGTTAGAACGCGATAATGCAGGTAAGCTTAACTTTCGCACAAACTGCAAGATGTTTATATGTATTTCGCGCGTTGAATGATCTCCTTCATCAGAGAGATTTTAAGCGACAAAAAAACTGCTTTATTTAACAATTATCTCATAATCACGATTTGTTCATCACTTGATCCACTCGTGACACGTAGTCGCACAGGTCAGAGATAATTTACAGGACACGTCATCGACTCCTATCCACGTCCCATTTTTCAACGTGTGATTTTGATTTAAAGTCGACACGACAGCTGGCTCGTACAATGGACAGCATCAGCGAAAACATTCCTATCTCAATTTTTTTTTCCCCAAAAGCGTCGACTTTGCAGCAAATACACCAGCTCGCATATATTCGACGGCGCGCAAACGATGTAACAATGTTTCAGCCCCAGCTCGCTTAACAAATAGAGATATAACGGCGAATAAATGAATGAAATTTTTGCTCGAAATTCACGTTAGATTGGTAGCAATTATCCCACCTCGATCTGCCAGACAGTTATTTTACTTGCATTCTTTCTCAATTTATCGCCAATAATATCTTTCATTCAAACGTTTTTCCGGACGACGTTTGAAGCCCCATTTAAACAATTTTCCGTATATGCCCGCACGGGTTTTTTTTAATTCTTTCCGTTTGACCTGCATGGAATTTTACGTTACTCTTATGTTGCATTCTGTCCTAAGAAAGAAATTATTTCGCTATGTAAAAATATAGTATATAAAATATATACGAAAATATAATACGGAAAAGATATCGCGTGAACGAAATTTGTGTCGTCACTCGTCTCACCGCTCAACTGTGAAAACGAACGTCGCATGTCAGCGCGAGACTACGCACGTCAGAGTCACCGGGTAACTATGTTAGGTACTACGTGTGCACGGGGCGTATATTTCGAGAACACGAGAGAGAGAGAGAGAGAGAGAGAGAGAGAGAGA
>JAJVSH010000003.1:2691309-2746964 GCA_021460005.1 Tetramorium alpestre | reverse complement strand
CTCAGAGAACTTATTTTTCTACTGTATTTAAAATTTTTTAATTTTAGTACTGCCTTCTTCAATTATTTTTAATATTTAAAAACAATTAATAAATAAAACTCAACTATTCTGTTTAATAAATATAAATAAGAATTAATAAAAAATTAATTTAAAAAATTTTCATTTTTTTTTCATCTTTTAGGAATAATTAACATAGAGTATTTCCTATGCACCTCACTCGACTATTCATATTTCAAATTTTGATGTGCACAACAAAGAATTAAAGAAACGCACTCTCTAATTTGATCGAATAAAGTGATCGTATAGTAATTTATAGATGTCAATTTAGCTTCAATTTAATTGCACGATTTGGTATTTTTCAGAATTATCCGAGAGTCAAGTAAATCGATATCGGGCGGTGATAGCCGAGCGAATTGACGCCGATTAACGAATCTCTGATATTAATCAGCGCAACACACGTCAGCTCTAGATCTAAATGCGAATTTTCAAATAGAGATTCGATATTCGCGCTAACAAGCGCTCGTCAGATAAACATTTCAGCGCGACGACGGAAAAGCGATACGATGAACAACAGCGGCGGGATCGTTAACCGAAACACGGTAATCGTACTCCAAAACATAAACCGCCACATGAGAACAGAAACGTTCGCGGTTCGCGTGTGATGCAGCCGAGCGACAATCTTACCCTTTAAATATGTTATTCTGTAATGAACAACGATCGCGCGCGTGCATCGTTTTACGCTTTGTCGAGGAAACGTTGGCGGGAGTGACCGCGAGATACTTTACACGCGATGTATACGGCGCTAGTTAATCGTCTAATCATTTCCTGACGATCAAGGCCGGCAATTTTCCGGTGGATTTCTCGATAGAACCGATTTTATCCGCCGGAAGTCACGCGATACGCGGAAAACTTTTATAGCTCTTATAATAACGAATCGCTCTTTATCTTATCGTTACCTTCCGACCAATCGTCACGGTTCCACAACATCGCGACGAGAAAGTTTTTACGATAACAGGACACATAAAATAGATTGATGACGAATGAATTGTAATAACTAATAAGGGTCGTAGCAAATTTTTCAAGCCACTCGCATCGTTTAAAATTTTAAGATCATAGAGAGATCCTTCGACAAAAAATGTGATGAGAGACGTGTCGAGATACTTTTGTAATTTGCGTGTATTCGCATATAAGAGAAAATAATTTTCAAGTTTCTAGTTTCAGTTTCTAAATGCGAAGGCTGGTTGATTGGATAAACGCGGATCACGCGCCTCAATCTCTTTTCCCTCCGTCATAGTTGCGGAATCGCGAATCTGCCTGATTCCGGGGCCCGACGCCCGACGCTCGACGCCCGATGCCCAGGGAACGAAGCAAACGGGTTTCCTGTAGATTTCAGTTACAGCCAGCGGGAAGCCAATAGTTAGGCTGTCGCGGGTAATAGGGGTTGATGCATGGCTCCCATGACGCGGCTCGGTCCCTCTCGATCTGCCATTCTTCCGACCACCACTCCCCCGTATGCCGACCATCGCTCGCCCGCCCTCTCCAATCCCTCTTGTCGCTATCTTCCTCAGGCCCGCCGAATTCACCATTCACTCCTCTCGCGAGTCACTCTTTATTTATTTAAAGCCCCGAGTGACCGGCCGTCCGCGGTCTGCACGGAGAGTACCTGGCATTTCCGATGGGATTTAACTGCGCGGAGGGATTCGGCCTCTACACATTCGCGTGCATCGAGAGAGAGAAAGAGAGAGAGAGAGAGAGAGAGAGAGAAGGGGGGATAGATATAAATAGAGATAGAGATAGATCGAGAGAGAAGGAGAATGAGTGAGCAACCGCCCGGTCGATTCCCTATTTCCGCCGATTTCGTTTCCGCGAGAGTTACCGTCCGTCGTCGCGATTTCCATGTCTTTTCTGGTTCCCAGTAGACCGATTACGCTTTTGGGCGGTCGTACAGGTCATCTTCCCATTCTTCCATGGTTGCCTGGTCGATTTGTTGCTCCGAGAAGCTCGAAATTGTAAACTTTTTTCTTCAAAGACGTATCAAAATATAAACCTTAGAAAACTTTTAAAATTTCGAAAAATGGACGGCCTAAAAAAAATGTTAGTCTCGTGTAATTATTCAAATATTCAATTAATTACTCGGTTCCAACATACCGAAAATATCGCCAATAATCGAAAGAAAGACGTATCAATACGACAATGTCGTAGGTTTCTATTCTATCCCAAAAATTTATCGTCAGATTTATTTATCAGGATGTAAAGGTAAGGACATCTAGGAAACACAGGAAGAAAAAAGGAGGATACGTCGTCAGGAGATCCACAACAAGAAGTGAAAGCTCAGGGCAGTCCGGTCTGGAGACGAAAATCCCTTTCGTCGATACCTCACCCTCGGAACTGAAGGATTAGCGAGGATCGAAAACTCGGGTGATTTGTAGCCGACGGGCAAATAGAATCCTGACACGGCCAACAAAGTCCGCGCGACGAAGAAGGGAAAAAGCTTGTTTACACGGCTAAAGCAACGAAAAACATTTCCCGTGTATCTTTTATTGACCAAACAGACCAGGTGTTAACGACACCGGCCTCGTCCTGCCACGCGCTGCGCATTCTCCGTAATTAACCTCCTATCTATTGACACCGTCTATTGATAACGTTCATTTCAAACTTGCGCGTTTCAACAAAATTTCTACATCTTGCGTGTTAATTACACCTTCGTGCAATTTCTCCGTAAATATTTTTTTATCGTATATAGATCAAAGTCAGAGCAGAGTAAAGCAAAAGATTTTAATCGAGGAAACACAGAGACGTGTCATTCGTCGCGCGATACGATCGTAACACAACTTTTATCGGTCGAAAGCAAACGCGCTATCGCCCGTCTCTAGGGCGAGGAGCATTTCCGGGTTAACAAGTTTCCATCAGTTCATTACCCTACCCACCAAAGTAAATAAATCATTGCCTCGAATTGCACTGGCTCCCGACTCCTCGCGATCTTTGCCATCTAGTTTCGACATCTTCAAGTTTACCCCCGGTGCAACGGGCCGTGGCTCTCGATTAAGATCTCGTTCGAGAGGCTGAGATACATACGCGCGCGCGCATATCTCGGCGCTTGTGTACTCAGTCAAGTGTACATAGCTTGCTCCTTGCTGACAATTGCGTCAGGATGCGAAACGAGGACCATCATTACGTAACAGACGCGAGATGCGACAGTGCTACCCTTAAATTGCTAGCAGATCGTCATCAAACAATTCTCGCGTCTCGCGATTCCAATATATATCAGTCCATATTCCATACGAACGCCTAGTTTGCCTTAATTTTACGGAAGATTAACAAAGAAAGCTAAAAGATTTTAATCTACTCACCAAATATTACACGCTTATAATTTCGAGAAACTAAATCAGGCTCTCTTGTTTTAATTCGTTGCTAATCATTTTCATGATTCATACTAGATAACACTTGTCATTTCTTTTCACGCACGTCTGAAAATTTCTTAAAAACTTGCGAAACCATGATAGTCTTCAATCACAATAACAATGTGTTATCTAATTTTCATTCTGTCCCTTGTCGCGAGCTAAGACTATCGCAAACTCAAGACATGCCTTTTTTTATACAATTGATAATTTTCAAAGGTAAGGAGACCTCGTAACATACGTTGAACGCACAATCTTGAAAAATCCTGGCTTTCACGGCGAAGATATATGTGACCTCGAGACAATTTGCAACGCAGCTGAGCTCCTTAGAGGGAGAGAGACAAACGTATCAAATTTCACGTTCATTGTGAATCGCAACAATGGCTCGATAAAATGCGGACCGATAGAATGTTTCTCCTACAAGACTATCATCACGGGAAGAATGCACAAAGAATTTGCGACCGAGTGACCCGCCAAGTGCGAGAGTGGACGACGCGTTGAAAAGGAAAAACAACGTCCTAATCGATTTTCAAGGCTCTCGTCATTGGGCTCGAATATTATTCCGTGAAGAGAAGGTACTCTTCGGTCTATTCGAGGTCTACTTGGGCACTTTTACTGCGTTCCATAAAAATTCTTGGTCTAATAGCCGTGTCGTAGCCGAGTAGGCTGAAGGGGAGAGCTAGTATTACAGCCGGGATACAAGAAGTAAAATAAAAGCCGGATAGCCACATATATAGACAGGTTGATCCTCGCGTAACTTCCGATCCAATAAGCCCGAAGCCCATTAAATTCATGAAATGAAAAAGATATAATAGAACACGTCAAAAGCGACCGATTTGATTTTACGGTTCTACGTGAATTAGGACACTGTTTCTCTTGGAAAATATATATATTGTCAAATAAATCCGTGTTTAGAATTTTGTTTCACAGCCTATAAGCCAGTAACGCGGCCAGATCAAATTAATCAAACAGGGAAAATGTGTATAATCAAATTCATATAACGGTTGGGCAATCAAAGTTTCGAAAAGGCACTTTCCAAAGTTCAATTAATTCTCGATTATCATGATTAAATATGGGATCAAACTCGCTCAAGTCGAGCGACATTTCGCTGGCATTAACTGCCTAAACATTAAACAAGAGTATTACAACTCCCAACTTTAATTACACTTTGATTCGTTCTTTAGTTTTCCTTAATCCCATTTTTCAGCATCAAAATCTATTCAAGAGTTTGCGGAAGTGAATAGAATTATAATTTCGCGATACTTAGCGAACGATACGTGTCCTCTAGGCGTTTACTTTCAAGGGATGCTCTGCAGTTCCTTCGCCTAGAGAGCACATTTGCGGGAGCAACTCTCAGACAGTAACGCGTTTAATCGCGTGAACGCGCGCGACACTGTACAGTCGACAGATGCTCTCAACTGTACGTATGTACTTTGTAAAGTTCAGAGTTGTCAGAGGGAAAACACGTGACCGGAATCATCTGTAAAGATGAAATAATATTGGGAGTGTCTCAAGATAAATCTTATAAATAGACTTGATGTGAAGAGAAAATGCCAACACTGTTCTATCGGCCATAAGAATTAGCATAGCATAAAGTATTAACGATAATTACAAGTGTTATTACGTGTAAATTTTGTATTATGTAAACGTTTACGTGTAGACGAGGGTGCATTTCTCAAAAGGCTGTTAAATACCGGGACGGTGACGTTTCCCTCGAGAAACGAAAAAGCTCTGCGCTATTTTGAGATGGACAAGTCGCATTAAGCGAAACGCTCAAGTGCGGATCGATGCGAGATAGCGAACGTAATCTGTAAATGAACGAAGCAGCGACTTCCAGCTCTAAGCAGTCGGCTGACTTTGATTAATCGTGCGAAAAGTTAATCCGGCTCTAAGGTTCGCGAATTCCGTAACCAACTCCAAATTGGCGTAATTCCTTCGTCCAACATTTGACCTCTCCTCTCCCGATGCGACGGGGGAATCTTAGTTTTGTCGTATCCCCTGCATTTAGTCCTAATGCATGAAGCGCGTTCTCTCCCCTTTAATCTCGTAGTCGGGGGAACCGCGCTTCGCGGAGCATGGAATGGAACACGGAGATTCGCTGCTTTGTGCTGCCATAAAAATGATAATAACGATAACGCACTCACAATGCACTCCGTTTACTGTGATATTTTATATGCGATATTTATTGTGTCGTTTCTCCTACATCTACTCCGAGCTCTGACTCCGAGTTTCTTATACGCTATTACATCATAATTCCATACATGAGACATACACGCAAACGTAGATAAAAGCATCGTGAATGTAATCCGATCGTAGAGAAATAAGAACGTTGCAATGCTGGCGCATAATGCAAATTGATCGAGCAAGTAGACAAAAAAAAAAGAAGATATACAGCGATTGTTAAGAAAAATATGATTGTCGATCCACAATAAAATTGCTATTTATTGTGTAGGCAGCGTAAAAATTAAATTTACCCGGGGAAATGTCTGATCGTTCAAATTACGATAGCTTTAACGGATTGAGGTAGTTAAATTGATGGTTCGCATTCGTATTCGTAATTGCACAGAGAAATTAGCGACCCGCCAAAGAGGCGCCTTTTCATTAGACGCGCGTAGCTTCCTAAAAGATCCTTTCTGATCGTTCCAACAACCTGAAAGACGCTACGTAAAGGTGCATCAAACGAAAGTGATAAGATAAAGAATCGCGAAGACTAAGAGACTAAACGCGCTGTTGAAGCGAGTTATTTGTAAGATAATTCCTTGCATAACTATATTTTATTTAATAATATGTGAAATAATATATCTGTTATATATATGTACAATGGACAAAGTAAATTTAATGATGTTCAATAGATATTATTAATTAAACATTATGTTACAAACTTGGTATTCTAGTAGACACAATTAAACTTGCATGAAAAATTGTACGGTACAAATTTGAAACGTTAATCTATAAAAGTCGTAAATTGCAATTATACGCTTCAAATTGAGAATTCTCTCTCCATTATATATTCAGTATAATTCCCCTGTGTCATACATACACGATGTTTGACATCATCCCGCATGTAAAATGATTGAAAATATGTCAGCACTTCATTTTTGCAAACACATCACGTCCATAATGCGCTATTACATCTTTATCTTATCTAAAAGTCCGATAATTAAACAACTAAAGTAAACCGATAATTGAATGTTGACGTCGCTATGCGTAATCCGACAAGCATGGAGTGCAACAGAGCTTCGTTAAACCAACTGTAACAAGTACAACAAAAAAAAAGAGAGATTAGTGCATACGAGGAACAATGGAACTTTACGCAAAACTGAATTCGGCCGCGAAACTTCCATTTCGCGGCAGAACACAGCCGTCACAGCAAATAACATTGTTACACGGCACACGAAATGTTTTTGAAAAAAAGGGAGGTGGAAAAAGAAACGTTCGGCAAACTCAGCCTTGCCAAGTACTTGTATTTTCGTTTTTCTTTGCCGATCGGAGCAACACAGCGATCCACAAGCGCCACAACACAGGCAACATTCACCCACAGACGTTCGTACAACGCACACAGGAATAAAAAGAAAGATAGAAACGCGCGCGCGAGAGAGAGAAAGAGAGAGAGAGAGAAGAGTGTTCGGAATACGGACGGATGCACGCTTAGAGACGAACATACACGAGCTCGGGGGCCGCACGTACGATTCAATCGCACCCTTAATTAGCACACTCAATTAAACACACGAGCGCGCAGCTCGGACCCGCACCGCAACCCGGCAGAGACCATGCCACGCGTGAGTTTTTGCGTTTAAACTGCGTTAGAGGATCGAATTACGGACAATTACACGCTGGTTGAGCGAACTGTTTGTTTCGCGCAAACCGAATTAAAGAGAGGGCGAAAAGCATCATGACGAAGTACGAGGAGAGAAAGCAGGGAAGATAACTTCTGCGCGGCTTCTCTTTAAAAGTATATATTCCCACAGCTGTCGACCCCTTTACGCGTTATATCTTTGTAACCGCTTCTCTAACTTTTTCTTCAAACAGTAAATTAAAGTTTATCTCTTTAGTACATTAATACTGAATAAGAAATCTAATTAAGTAAAAATATTATCACTGAGAAATTGAAAGTCTCGCAGAAATGGCAATCAATAAAATTTTATAATTTTATCAAATCATTTTTTTTTTCTTAATTTTAAAATTATCCAAATTAAGAATTTAAGTCGAAAAATAGAGAATTCTCTTTCGCAAAATGCAAAATCTGTGTTCACAAGATGCTTCTCCTTTTGCGACACATAGTTTACTAAGTATACTTGCATAACAAGATAATATTACATAGAAACACATCGCGCATCGGATATCGCGCGCTCTTACACGGCTGGCTAGACTTTTATAGTTCTCTATAGTTACAGACTTTATACTGTCTTCGTAAATGTGCGAGTACGAAGGAGCGTTATACAGTATGACGGAAGATAGCGGCACGTCGGAGTAATATGCGTTCTCAGATCCAACACGTGCTGCACTAAAATCGTACGAGGGCTCAATTTTCCATTTGCTACCAGCGTGGATAACTCCGATTTCGCTATTCTCCGGGATTGCGGTGGAAGCGTTTATTGGAAGACCAGTACCCGATCCGAGCCCGTTCTCTTCTACCTTTATTACCCTTTAATAAATAGGATAAATTCCTTTCTCATTAATGGGGAATGCAAGCTTTCAACGTGCTGAACTGGAAGATGGAATATATATACTTTTTAACGAAATCTTCAGGTTATGTGAAAAATACTTGTATTTATCCCCGGCTATCTAAAGATTAAGCATTTATTTCGAGAAGCATCCGCGTCGGAAAGAATTTCCATTGTCAGACTCATACGTCGAACAGTTACGACCGAGTTAATGCCGAGCTCTTGGTCTTGGAGAGAGCTCGGCATCGAGCAAAGAGATTTCCGGACGATGGGAGAATATTATAGGCGATACCATATCGCAGCATCTCAGTTCTTGCTCAGCCCCGTTTCCAGCGAGAGGCGATAGCCCGAGAGTAGATCGCATGACAACCGCATTGTCTATGACGAAACTCTCGATGCTTGTTTACCGCCACTTGCCTCGAGTGCATCGGGAACAATGGCCGGACAAAAAAGTCCGATACTTTGGCCGAACGCGGCCGAGTATATAAGTATTCTCGTTATCAAGAGATGAGCCGCTTGCTAAGACTTGAACTTGAAGAGGTACACCCTCGAGGCGCGCTGCGTCGAGCGTCGAAGGGGGATATAGAGAGGACATGGGAAAAAGATGCTTTGATTATTTCGCGCGTGTAAGAAACTTTTCGAAGGAGCCAGAATTAATTGGACGCACCGCGGCGTTAATATAATTAAAATTTGATTTACTCCTCGGTTACTCGCGCTGCTCTTTGCGTAAATGCTGAACAATAACGCGCTTGCATTATCCAAGATTAAAATAATTATAGTAGAAAGCGATAGAGTACTATTGTACTCATACTACATTGTTAATAAGACTTAATTTAACACCATTTTCTTAAATTAAATAATACAAGTAATTACAAGAATATTTTTATCAATTAAGCATTTTACATCAATTTTACCAATTTTATCAATTAAATACTTTAATTTCAAAATTAACGAATGTTTATTGGCTACAGAAAATATATTGCAGATTTTATACACTTAAATACATTTCCTATTGTGTAATTTTTATGCATGAATTACTATATTTTCATTACATAAATTTAAATGTGCTTAATATAAAATTTTAATAAAAACAAATTAATGCCCGACGATATTTTATATATATTCAATACAATATACAAAAACTATAAATTCAACCATTATTTTCTACAAATATATAAATTTTTTATCTCTAGTAACATTTTGTAGTTTCCTAAAAAATTGGGTCTAGTAAAAATATAAATTTTATTTTTTCCCAAATTATATTAATTTACGTTATAGTACATAATTTAATAAAGAATCTTCAATATGTATGATAAATAATTAAATAAAGAATCTTCAATATACGTAATATTTTTCAATTAAAAATTGTTTTATTGAATGTTAGAGAATATTATTTTATTAAACGTTATATATTGTTACGTAGATAAATTAAAGCATGGATTATAAACGCGTTAAAGCCACAGTTAAAGCCAAGAACTAACGCGAGCTGTCTAGCAAACTCTTCAACGAATAAATTATCGATTCTTATTGGAATAAATTATCGGACTCTTAGGCGCTCTTAAAAGCTTGCGCGGGAACTTCCTGTCTCAGTAAATATCGGATATTTTGCGAGACGAGTTTTATTTCCCCACCTTTCTTACTCTTGAAAAGAAATTTCCAACTGTGCTTACGCATCAACCTTCTGTTTCTATCGGCAATCTAAAAATCCCGTTTACGCCGCTGATTGCACTGTTCTATCTTTACCTCTCGCGCGAAAACTTTTACGAACCGAGTGCTGAAAAGTTGTCAAACTAAATGCGCGAGTGACGTGCTAAAGAAAGAAGTGCCGCCAGTCAGGAAGACATTGTTATTCTCGTGAAAATCGTTTTTCGAGATCTAACAGAACACATCATTAGACGCATCTCGACAAAACATCTCATCATAGATTTAAAGTATTGTTTTACTATTGTGCTCGCGATGTCATCACATGCAAGACGACTAACAAAAATAAATCGCAATATATATATATATATATATATATATATATATATATATATATATATATATATATATATATATATATATATCGACAAACTATAAATATACGTCTATTGTAAACGTTTTTAATTGAAATTTGCAAAATTCATTATAAATTTCTGAAAGAATATAAAGTTAATTAGCTTTAAGTAAAAGCTCGCAACATTTCTCCGAAACTTGAATGTTTTATACTTTCTTATTCTTATAATATCTATTATATATTTATCTCGATTCAAATTCTATTATTATATCATTATCATTCATAAAATTAAAATTAAAAAGTATTTAATTGTTTCATTGTACATTAACACATACACACATATAACATTTAATTTATTAAAATCTTTCAACGTCCAAATATTCATCATTCAAATATTATTAATGACTCAGTGACACAAACGCTATTTTTCCTGACTCAGTCTCTAATAATAAATAATTTGACGGAAACCGCATTTCATTGTAATAAATATGTTACGTATCAAATTACTTTGTCAGTAGTTACAACATGGTTGCAAAAGCAATTTATACTAGACACATTTTTAACTAAATTACGTACATTAGAAAAAAAAATTTCGCGATTTATCATGTGTATATATATATATAGAAAAATTCTCGCTATGCGATAAACACCTACACAGCCATTAACCTTGCAAAATAATTCGTTAATAAAAAAATGCAAAAGACACATTTTCTTCCATAAAAGAGACAGCTGACGCAGCGTTAAAAATTTCTCGTGAATCAGAGCAATTTAGTATCCTGCACATCACATCATTATTTCGTAGATACAACTGATTTTCAATGTGAAGAAGTGGAGTTTATAAGAGAGAAAAAAAAAAGACTCATCTTCCGTCCTCATCTAACGTTCCTTTTATCGACGTTCTCTCATGCGCACACAATGCACCAATTGCCCAAAATTTTCAATATAGACATTAATTTTTCACCAAAGTCAACCCGACGGGTTTCCTTTCAAAACACGATCCCATTATCGAACGATGTCACATTAATCCGATCCTCGACAGTAATAATCTATATCTAAACGCGGCGGCATCAAGAAATAAAGCTTGCGCTGTGTGAGAGCGAGTAATCGCGAGTGTCATTCATATAGAGATAATTGGAGATAATTATGAAAATATCACAAGATAAAGCTGATTTCAGATTCGCGGGCCTCGAGGATTGAAGCAATCGTTCTTTGAAGCAACAAGCAAACCAGAGACACAGCGACGGCCGTGATTTTGAACGTGAAAAACAAAACAACTATAAAACAAACGCGACATTTATGCAACGTCATCGCGCGTCCATCAGGGCAATTAATTGACTCTCGAGTTTTCAGTATCGGACAACGCGTGTTTACCCTGGCGTCCCATTTTGATGAACGTCATTAATTTTTAACGGTCACGCAACCGTGTCGCGTTACATCTTTTCGGCACTTTGTTAACGATAATTAAAATTAATTGAGATCTCCCTCTCTTCTATCGAGTTGATGGCGATCCGCGAGCAGCGGAAAATCGCGCGGGGGGCATACATGATTTTTACATCGCGCCAACTCTCGCGGCGTTAATTAAAAACAATAAAATATTTTCACAAAGGGACTGTAACGATGCGCTCTCCGGCTTTTTGATAAAAAAATAATGAACAATGACGCGCAATTATCCCCGGTTCATTTACGCAACACTGCTCATCCCCCAATTACTCTACGCATTCACAAACTTTCGCAAATTATTTCGCATATAATGAAATAACATTGTAATTATGCGTAATGCGATAGCTGTTTTCATTACGTGTAATGCAATACATGCGACGGTTATCTCACTTCCCTTATTATCGGGCGGGCTTCATTCGCGCTCTCCTAAAACCGCCCGACATTTGCAAACCAAATTTATCGCAACCGTGGATTAGAATAGATAGATAAATTTAGGCTAAAAACTTTTCTTTTCAAGAAATTTTGATTTCTCGCAACATGGAAATACCTTTTCGAAATATATCACACCAAGTAAAAAAAAATCCATTCAATTCTTTGTACGCAATTAATGTATAATCTTTAATCACTTCTTTTGCATTCTTTTGAGATGGATATCAACGCGTAAACTCCATTTAATCGTTATAATCGCTTCAATGCTGCGAAGTTGCCGAGTTCCGTGGTTTTCGCTTGTCGCAGAATCTTGAATGGATTGCGTTTCGGTGTTTGAGGCTCGTTCGTACACATATAGGGTGAAATCGCATAAAAGCATCGAGTCGAATTTCCATTAGTTTAATTACGGGAGGGAAGGATAGTCGATGCCGATAGGGAGCCGTGTTTTCGGAAACTGTAGCCGAGACAGCAGCTACGAGGCACGTCCACGAGGATGGGAAACTCGCACCCTATCATTCGCAAAGGGCAAATACGTACTCCTCTGTACAGCTGAACACGCTCGTATGGCGCTGCATAGTCGCGATTATGTATAAGAAATTGAGATTGCATTAATGCCGAATTCAGGGAACTCTTTCTCAATTTTCCGAGTACCATTTTGGGGAATATTTCAAAACCATCTCGCTTATCTATTTTGCCGTTATAGAGAAGCGGCACTTGTCACGCGTTTTAGTCGCAACTAAATTTAGCGGAAAATACTTATTCAACGGCGCGAAACTTTCGTCGTCGGTTCCAAGAGCACGTCACTTGGAAACGCCTGCGTCCTTAAACTTTCCTCACTCCAAGCCGAAACATGCGCGAGAAAAATATCGATAAAGTACGAAGGACGATGTTACGGGAGTGAGGAATCCCATTTCCATAGAAATCGTAAAGCGGCCTTCCGGCCAGGCATGTAATTAAAAAACTGCATGCATTCGAAATAATTCGCATTGTAAACTGTATCATGGAAAGAAAACTGACGGCATCGGAAAATGCCGACGAGGACCAGTGCGGCAAACGAGAGAGTAGCAAACGTTACAACCGCTGGAAATAGTCAACGGGAGAGAACAGGGGGAGAGAGGAGAGAGGCAAAACCCATCTGAAAGCTACCATGGTCTCTTCCAACGCGGGAGTACCAACGTTCGTCTGCAAGCGAACAAAGCGTGAAGCTGCGGCCTACAAACGTGGCGTGCTGCACGCTGCAAGTGCCGCGCGTGAGTCTAACAATGGTTATTGTTTCGGAGGCCGTGCTGTGTAACCGGGCTAATAAAATAGAGAAGAGGAGCCCATGAGCAGGCGCGAGCGGGTGGAAAACGGGCGTAGAATGCAGCGGCGCGGCGGCGGGCCGAGTCAGGAAAATCAGTGGGCAATAGGAAAGCATCAACGATACGGCCAACTTCGAATCGAGGCAACCCAAGTTTACCCTCTCATCGTTATTCTAATGCGCGAATGGTCGCTTATATGTATACCGCACCTACTGCCTTAAGCCCTTTTTATCGTTCATGATTGTGCATATTTATCGAAAGGCTTACACGGCGCGCAGTTACCTAGTTGAGCATTTTCGGACCTCCGCGTTTCAAGTTAATGTATAATCTGCAGAAAACTTTCTGCAATAGCACGAATATCGCAGATACGGCACATTCTAACATCAATCCATAGTCGCATCAAATCAAATGTCGTACCGAAGCTACGGACGATGGTGTCGAAGATAAAAACGATTTTATGCCGAATGTACAAATTTATTTGCGCTATTGAGATATTCGCAATATCTCTATTATATTATAGGTTTAAATTATATTAGAAGAGAGATCATCGGTGAGTTTTCGTCTACTTAGGAAACTCGTCTGTTTAGGAGGAGATAGGCGGTTCTCTCCGAAATAAGAAAGTTGTATATTTTCACGCGCAAAATTCGGGAGGAAAAAGATGGATGGCCTGAGATACGTCGTTAGTCGCTTGAGCATTAAATTATCGAGACGCGAACAATGCTTGATCGATTGTGATGGATCCGTCTATTTAACTAACATTCGGCGCAAGCATATCATTATATTTTTTTATCAAGTTAAGATCCGCATAGAATTAAGAATTGATTCTACCGAAATTTACTGAAACATCAACACTTTCCATCAAGAACAAAATGCAAAAAACAACGATAAAAGATCAAATTGGAGCAAAAATAATACAAAAATATCGACGTTAAATATTCATTCGACACTCATAAACCGCAAAATATAAATCGACGCAATGGAGCCCGGGGGGAGGGGGGGGTCTCCCCGGAAAAATGAGAATAAGGAAGACCACGTCGGGAACGTAATAAGGGATCCATTCGAAGTTTATAAACTGAATATTATTGAGATACTAGCTGCCGGTAGCGAGAAGCGCCGTGACAGTGAGCGATGAGGTAACAAGCAGTTCTCCGATTTTCTATTAAACGTCGATTTATTTATGGAATATTCGATGCGACGTGTCTCGCGACGGTAAGGGACGCTGCGAGGCTGAGCCGACGTAGAAAATTCAAATCAACCCCCGTCGCCGAGAAATTTTTCGCGAGAAAGCCCCTAATCCGTGAATCATTCGCGGATTTCTTCCAAATCGCGAGGGTATTTCTCGTTACTTGAATAATAATAATAATAATAATAAATAATCTAGACTTTAAAACTTGTTTAAATATTTTCACTGTGCAAGTTGAGTAGATATAAATTTCTAAATCATAACTATAACCGAAAAACGAATTCAGCAAAACTAAAAAAATTTCTAAAGTTCATTAAAAAACAAAGAAGCTAGACAAATGACGTAATGAAATTAGGTACTTGAACCGTAAACGGAAAGAAGTTGGGACGAGAGAGAGAGAGAGAGAGAGAGAGGAGAGTTTGACAGATGTGGCTTGCCAACGGAGGCCCTGAGGACCCGTCAAATTTCAGGCAATATTGTCGATTGTTCCGACGTGTTTCGACGACAATAACCTGCTCGAGACGACAATAACGCGCTCCCGGGGGCAAAGGACCTCCGATCGAGCATGCAGCGCGACGTGTCCGGCCCTAATTCCACTGTTTGCGTATGCAAACGAAGAGACGAGGTCACCGACGGGGTGCCAGGATATTCATGCGCATTTCCATCCTCTTCGTTTTGTCGCGCAGCCATGTACAATAAGCGTATGTGCATGCGCGGACGATCGAGTGAGCGGCACGCGGTAAGGGCACTGCACACGTGCGATGAAAATATCAAAATACAATTTCAAATGAAATTAATATGCAAGTGAGATATATTACAGGTAGATTAATTCGATTTGATTACATGCAGCATCTGAATTTTTACGTCACAATGAATAACGGACAAATAAATAAGCGCTAAAGGGAACGGGGATGAGAGTTTTGAAAATTAAGCGAATTTATTATGGCGTCTCATACGCCGCTCTCGTTGTTAATCAATTAGCCGATATTTCTTCCGGCGCGAAATGAATATCAGGAGTAACATTTATTAATAAACGCGATGAGCAGTTGCGGAAATGAACGAAATTTCGCCGTACACCTGCGTCGCGAATGGAAATTAATTCGCCGCTCTCCGCAACAATCAAATCGTTCCGAATATGATGCACGCGTTAGCTGCTCCGCTCCGCTCGCTCTTTCTTTCTCTCTCTCGCGCGCGCGCGCGCGGCGTGCGTCTGACAGGTGGGTGGTGCGGCACGGCGCAGCGCGCGGGACGAAAGTGGAAATAATACGAATGACGTCATAGCGCCTCGGGGTCGGATCTCGGCATACGCTGGATCAACCGACCTGGACACGATTAATATAAAGAAAAAAATGCGAAACCGTTGCGATGAGACGCCGATACGATATGGCTTGACTCGGCCGGGCCTGGAATTCTCGAAGGGACGCTTTATGAAACGACGTGCCCTTTAGGCGAGGAAGAAAGAACCGCCGCCGCCGGTGTATGAAAAATCCTTCCGGTCGAATGGTCGCGAAATTGATCAAAGTGACGCATGGAAAATCGATCCTCAATGTAATCTTCGCTGTGCGAAACATCAAGCGAAGATCCTGCAAGCTCATCCGCAAGTGCTGTTTCAAACTGGGAGAAATCGCAACGACGAAACTATACGTGACACAATGCGCTGAGAATCGTACAGATATGAGATATATTTGTGATAACTGTGATAAGACAGAAGTATATACAAAACACGAAGAAAAAATGCCACACAAACAGCCATGAAAGTAATGCGCTATTTAGTACAGGGAAAATAACTATAGCAGGAGAAATTTTGAATTTATGACTTTTTTAGTTTTATATCTTGGCAGTTATAATAAATACCGTTATATCGCCCTCTAATCTAAAAGCGAGACTGATGTTAATAAAATATAAATATTAATCAGATAAAAAGATTAAGATGTGGGGGTTTAATGGGAGTAAGAATCTTCACCGGTGGTTAGCTGCGAGAACACGGCTCGTGCTCTCGTACCGACGGGCATTGTGTATTAAAATTAAGGGAATACATTAAGCGAGTTAATGTTATTCAGCTTTTTGTTCGCGGCGCTTCTATGCAAGCGGTTCTTTGCCGGCAGCTCGAAAACGCCCTCTTTTCTCTCCCTTTCCCGACGTGAATCTGCGCGTTGTATGTATACTTTCCGCGACGAGCCGACAAACTTCTTTGCATTGAACTCTTAAAAACCTTATACAGCATGTCGCAAAACTATCTCTACTTTTCTCAACTATTAGAAAATTAATTACAAAAGATATTTTTAATATTTATATCGAAATTTATAATATCCTCTATACTAGCTAGGTACGAGTGCTTTTCCGATATATGAAGTCGATTTCTTTCTCTCGAGAGAAACGAATGAAACGGCGAACTACAAAAAAAAAAATAAAAGTAATAATATAATATTCAGTTAATTTCAAACACAATTTTTACTTCTATAATAATGGAAATGACGTTTATGCCAGACTTACGAGAGCGAGATAGCTTTATATTTGATGCGGTTATCTTTCGCTGGAAATAGTTTAATTAAAGTTAAAGTAACCACCGGGAGAAGGAGGAGGAGGAGGGAGAAAGGGAGGAGAAATACGATACCGAGAAAAATACAATGACTCGGTCCGAAGAGAAAGAATCGAGAATAACGCAAAGAGTATCCTGGAACCTCTCAATCGTTAACTACCTGTCGTTGAAAGCACGCTTCGCCGATCTGTTTGAAAGGTTCTCTCCTACACTCGTAAAGGGAAACAGAACGCATTCTTTCGCGGCAACGAAGATAAGTTGCACAAGTTATCTGATGTAATAAGATCTCACCTTTCACGATTTTTCCATGGCGGTCGCATTTTAGACAGACCCTTATTTTGCCCAGTATACAAGGTAAACTCGAATTTCGATTACCTTATATACATACATATGCCACACTCCAATTAATCACTCAATTATTTTATTTATCGATCTACCTTCAATCGAAAAAGATTCCGAGAACAGCCACGTATAAAAAGCCACGGTATTACAGCCACGTGTATTCAAGTAGATTTCGTTTTCGTAATTGGCAAACTACGAACGTTTGCGAACTGAAAACAATGAATTATAAACAACGCAAAATTCGCTAAGCATCGGTAATATTGTACAATGCGGTTGCAGCAGTAAACAACGCAAGAAAATGAGCAATGAAATTCTGGAAAATTCTGGAACGGGAAAATTTGCAGTCGCATGTTAACAACGCGCGGTTGTAACACAACCGTTGAAATTCACTGCACGATCGATTATTAGCTCGCTTTTCCGCCGTTTAGTATATCGGAAATGTAAAAGGGAATTGACCATTTCTCTTACACAGAAAATCCAATCTCTACAATTTTTTCATCTGCTGAAATGGCAAACGTGTTACATGCGCAATTAGATATTTAAAAGAAGCAAATTCTAAAAAATCCTTTAAAAAAATATTAATGCAATATAAAAGATATAATATTTCACGTAAGATATAATTTACTATACTTTAATAACAGTCATAGTTTTTGCACATATAATTCAATATCATCCATCTTATTTTCTTCTTTATGCAGTTGCATAGATTTAATTATCTTAATTTTAATTCATTTTTTATCATCTTAACATAATCGCATCCCTCGCGTACACCATTATGAATGCAACTATTAGCTTTCACGCCAAGTTGACGTAAGTAGCATAATGGAATGTTGATGGCTGTTGTTGCTTGTTTATTTCAGAACGTGGAAGATTGCCGAGTAAATTAGACGCGCCGGCGCAACCCCCATTCTACCGGTTAGCCAATACACTGTGCTCACCCCTCGTTCTGCGTTGGAAGTATTTCGGACGGAATTTTAATTAATATCTCGCGGCTTGTAGGGTGCTCGCACAAGAGTATAGCGTGAACCTGTAAAAGCCGAGGGATGAAAGGCGATACCCGATGCTCTAAAGACTCGCCAGGGGTGCTTTTTATATCGGCACTAAAACGTCCCAATTGCTGCGAGGGAGGAAAAATCGAAGAGAAGCGAAAACCGACGAGAACACGCAATAGTCTCTTTTGAATAAAAATGTTTACAATCATCACTAAAATCGCCTGCAGCGATTTTGTAGTCGGTCTGTCAAAAAACTATCGGTAGAAAATATCAATTTGAGAGCGATCGACCCCGATGCTTTTAACCCCGGATTAGACTCAAGATTGTTTCATGCAATCTGTATCGTTTCGTTCGCGCTGATACTTGTATTTAAGTAAATGTACGATCAGAGCACAACTTGGCTTTTATATTATCGCCAAACTCACTTCTTCGTCCAAGTTGCCGAAGGATAAATTGACTTACCTTTATTCCGAGAGTAGGCGTCAGCATCCCGTAGTCCGTAATAGGTGGCAGCATAACAGGGGGTAGGTTTGTCATCATCATACTGTCTAAATTCTTCACACGTATTTGCCGTCGGTGTATCGAACACAGATCAATTCTATTGCCTATTAGACCTACCTGAAACACGAAAAAAATAGGATACGTTAAATATTAAAATGTACTTTGAAACTTATTAAATTTCAAAAATAATGTTTTGAAACTTTTAATTTAATAATTTTAAAAAATCGTTACAGAGAGTAGTTGAAGATATCGTCGAATACCGCGGAAATTATGAAAATAGAAACTGATTAACATCTCAGAACCAACTTGACAAATTAAAATCAGGAAATGAAAAATTTAACACAATAAAATCCCAATTGTTAGAGATTTGTTTACCATAACAGTTGCTAAAGTTTTACACACGCGGACAATATTCGCCGTGACCGCATCGACTGACAGACTTGTCACTTTGTCGCTAAATCACTGAAACGCCAATCGATTGTGGTACTACAAAGCGCCGATGGAACCTTCCGACAAAGGATTGGAATAGTTTCGTATCCCAACTTTTCCATAAACCGGTAACGCACTGTTGACATTTCCGAACATAGTCCAGAACTAGCGGCAGAGCGAGGTCTGAGAATTCGGTTAAAATTTTGTCGCAAGCCCTTGCCACGATGTCTTCGGTCACAGTTGTGTAGTTACGCCTCAATTATATATACCACCCAATTACAAAATTAATCCATTAAGTCCGACGGTATCGCGAGGTTAGGCTTGAACTGGGTGCCTGACTAAGTTTGAACCTATAGATCGGATCGCGCGAAAATCGACGACGTACGTCCAAGATCGCACGATTACGATTGCATTAGTTAATAAAGCCGCGATTGGGTTGGATTACCTCGATATCAAAGATCCGGAAGTAAAGAAGCGATTAATTAAATAATAGTATCTTCAAAGTAATATAACGAATTATTAAGTCTCTCTCTGTATGTATTTGAAATTCATGGCTATCGCAATATCAGCCAAGAAAAAAACACCGACTAATTTTCAAAAATCCATACATAACATTCAGGGTATTAAAAAAACAATGTCTATTCTATATTAATGATTACTACATATAATAATTGTCTCTTTAGTATTTTGACAAAGTTGTTACGCGGATATTTCGTATTCGAAAAATAAATTCCTTTGACACGAATCAAAATATTAAAATATTTGATTCGAAAATTTTTTATCGAAAGCAGCTATTGTTTTTGTGTAAAAATTTTTGTCGACTTTTGCAAGATAGAAAACACGAATATATTCAAAAGTGAATAGCTAACATTGTGTATATTGCGATATCTTCCTGTCCAATGTAGGATGGTCCGTCTTGGCACGTTCGCGCATCGTACGACGGTAACCGTGTCGAGAATTCGTGACGGAATCGTTTCGACGGGATCTTCGATCCCGGTGTGAGGTAGTCACGTATCGCATCGGCTCTGAGCCGGTCTAAGTGCTCTTCAATTACGCGGCGACGCAAGCAATTATGAGCGTAATCCTTTAAGATTTACATGGCAGACACGCGCCCGCGCCCGCGACGCAGGCAGACCCGGGTTTAGAATCGGCTGGAGGAACGAGAAGGCCGGGAAGAGGCGGAGGAGCACTTCCGGCGACTACAGGCGCATACGGGGAACGCCGTAGAAACATAGCGTTCGCGGAAATAGAGATTTCGCGGGGGGTCTTACCTCGGATTTGCCGGTTAAGCCGCCTCGAATCGTGCTGTTACAGCGTTCTCTCTCCCTCTTACTATCTCGCCCTTTCCTCTTCTGCATTCTCTCTCTCTCTCTCTCTCTCTCTCTCTCTCTCTCTCTCTCTCTCTCTCTCTCTATCCCCTCATCTCTTACTTTCAGATCGCCGAGAGCCACGTGACACCAATCTAAGTTTCAAAGTATTCTCTCTCTTTCTCTTTTTATCTCTCGCTCTATCTCTTTTCTCTTTCTTTCGCTCGCCGCCCTCTCTACTTCCTCTAGTGCCTTGCCTTTGCATTCCACTGCTTTCGCACTGTCTCATTTTCTCACTCTGTGACGTCAAGCGAGATTATTCGTTCGCAAAAGTTGGCCGAGTTGCTAAACACCGGCGCTTGAGTGACCGTAAACAATGGAAAGGGAATATTGTCGGTAGCCATTGAAATGACCAATGATTGGGTGTGTAAATTTCATATTAATTACCCGGCTAAAGCGCATGATACGCTACAATTAGACGATATTTCATTTGTAGCACATATCGCGCTTTTAAACCTGCCTAGTCCTGCTAATTCCGAAATAATTGTATGAATTGCGACGAATGAAATTCGTGAGAGATCGATAGAACACGATACTGTGCGAAATGAGACGAGTTTCACGACATAAACGCGAATATCACGTGTCCCGATCCTGATCTATTCAGATATTTTTCAGAAAGTTAAGGCGAGGTATCCGCGCAGTCGTGTGCAAACGACTCGTGAAAAATTCAGACTTTTCTCTCGGAACGAATGAAGACTCGGAGACTCGCTGAATGGGTTAAAAAGCCGGGCGACAGTAATATCGAGGCCACGTTTCAATAAACAAAGATATAACGGCAAACGGGATGGCAGCGAGGAGCGATCGGGCGTGTAATAAATTACCGCAACGATCGGCGGGGAATATGAAGCGCACTTTAATGCACCCGCGAGATCCCGCGCGCGGTCGCATAGCCCCATGTATCTATTGTGTAGCAGCCAGGTATAGGGAAATCGAACAGCGTCTGGCGGCTGTTCCTCGCCCCATTTTCCCGCCCGTCTCGTGCTTTTTTCTTCAACAGAACCGGATATTTTATTCAACGGCACTCCGCTCGCGCGCCGTTTGATATTGCAGTCTCATTGCATAAAATCCAAGGCCTGCATAAAACAGCCCTTCGCGCCCTTTCCACGAGCGAGCCCGGACACCCCGGAACACACGGTTGGAAGGCTGTGGAAGACCGCCGTGCCGCGCCGTTACGCCCGTAGAATAGGAAGCTCGCGCCACGATCGAATCCCGAAAGGGATTTCCAAATGCAATTTCCAACCAAGTGCGTCAGCTCATTAATGTCCCGAGTAACATTTCTTGCTAAAACGGTACGCTGGAAAAAATCTCGTATTTCTGCGCTTCCATCGCGCTGCATCCGTTATCGTATTAAAACGCAATTCGATTATTGTTATTCCCCATATAAACTATGTAGCGTCAAACGCTCGTGGCGCGCAGCATCGTCACGCCCAGTTAAGGGTTAACGCATATCAGCATACCTCTCATTGAATTTTTTCGTGGCGTGAATACCAACGGAAATATGTGGAATATGTGTGCCGTACCATGGCAGATAAAACGAATTTTGAAAAATAGTTTACACACGTGAAAAATGGTTCACAACACACGGCGCGCGCTGCCTGTGACACATAAACGTACAAATAAAATAGAAGAGATGGTTCGATGGATTATGCTTACGGAAGATTACAATTTCGTAAATATCACTTTACACTACTACTAAATCTCAAATTTTTGTATCTTATAAACAAATACGAGAAAATTGCCCATCTGTTGACGCGACGATGAAAAAAATAGGTGTGTGTTAACTGAGAATTAAGTTGCGAATATATGTCAATGCGACATATATCTACTGTGACGTAAATACAAAACAAAAAATTCAATCCATAAGAACATATAAATTTGGTAACATCATCGAATCGTAATAAGCGGAAGCATAGTAGTAAATAATACGATGTTTCAACGTAATTTCCACGTTTCAGTTCAATTAAATATTTTTCTCTTTAATTAATTAGGCGTAATTATATAACAATGTAGACAGATTTCTATTTCCACCGCATATCTACGATTAAGGATCATCCTGCATGATGGAGGAGCAGAAACAGCGATCCTTCAGCGAAATCTTCCAATATTTCTTCATCTCGTATTATCTTGAGCGCAGCAGCTCATCGCGTGAGAGTGCAGTGATAAAACAAGTTATCATTATAACAGCAAGATATGTGATGTACTCCTCCCTAGGAAAATGTGCATGAATTTTTCATACGTGCTCACTTTAAAGCGAAAGTTTGATAAAGGATAATCGCCAGCTGCAGTATTAACACCTGGCACTTATAATTAGGCGCAATATCAATATTGCAATTAGCCGAGCTGTGCTTATTTTCATTAATTTCATTATTTTCATTAATTCTTTTCCTCTCATCGTGATAAAAAATTAAGTTGTAAAAAAAACATAATCCATACGAGCCCATACGGTACAAAGCAAGGCGTTCGGCGTTTTCAAAAAGTCATCCAAGCACAAAATATCACATAGAATCGCAAATTGCAATCGCCAATTAGGATTACGCCGGATGGTCGTTCGGTCAACGATATTCGCGGTATTACGATTCGCGAGCGCGTATATCGAATTGGAAGCCTTGATATCGACCACGACACTCATCATCCGGGATCACGGCCCATAATCCGAATCGATCCTGCGTCAATAGCTAGGCATACAAGAGCGAGCTTTTTTATGGATTTGGTCCATGGGTTAAATCCGGAGGATTAAGTCTGGTGGATCGAGTCCAGCGAACCTGATCTCTCGTTGTTCACTAACGTGACTTTGCTCACGGACCTGTTCGCGCAAAATTCAACGTCGTTAATTATCGACTTGAAAAAATTCGCCGAGATAATAATTCTCTAGAAAAAGATTTCTAGCATCACTCTAGAATTTGTGTTCCATCTTCTATTCGCAATTTGTCGCTACCGCAGCATTTTGTCGAAATGTCAGACTGAACGAGCTGCGGATAGATAGTTGCGGTCCGTTGTTTCGAATAAAAGCATTCGATCCACAGAATTACGTCGCTACGGCACAAATCCTCTTGAAAATATCCCGGTTCTTTTCCAGAAAGCAGACTTTTTAGTCTTAGCACGGCAACGGCACAACGGTTGCATATCTCCGCGACACAAGTGCGTATGATAATGTATACGCGTGACACACGTCGCGTACGTAGGCACGGTGCACGCATTCCAAATAGCGAGTTCAAAGCGACACGTTATTGCGCGTTATTCCGCATTAATACGGATAAAGCGCGCGACTGTAGCATGTCCACCGCGCTCAGTCCTTTTCTAGCGATTTCCTTCTCTCTCTCCTCTCTTCCTCTATCTCTTTCTCCTGCTTTCTTCTTGTTCTCGTACACCGCACCCTCTGCGTTTCTCCGCCCCCCCCCCCTCTTTTTACTCTACATCTCGTTCCCTCCGGGTTCCACGCTCGATTTCCGCATTCTCTCTTTGCCCTCGTTCAATCTGCTCCGCACGGCCTCTCTTCGCTCTCGTGTTTCTGGCATACCAGCGCTTTTTTCGTCGTTACAGTTTGCATTTGATTAATTCTGCATTCACTTACAGTTAATTCGACATCGGCACTGATTAACTCCGCTTCTGCCAAGAAAACATAGAAAAAGAAATAGCGCCAACTCATAAAATATAATAAATAGAAAACATATAAATCTCTATATTTATTTAGTTTGTTCTTTACCGATGGAAAGAGAGCAAGCGCTAAAATCCTAGAAAAAAGATCTTATACAGTTCATCCCTCGATAAAAGAAAAAAGAAACGAAAGAGCTTATCCTAATGGTTTCACAAACGGGAAAGAGGCACGCGGTCGTTTAATGGAGGTGAACGTGGGAATGAAAGTGTCAAAGTCGACGGTCCCCGGCCGGAGTTAACGCGCGCGTTATTTCGGGAGGTACGAAACGCGCGCTCCGCACCAATGACAAATTGAACGTGTCGCAGCTTTCAGGGGGAATTTTGGAAAAAATTTTTCTTTTTTTCGTCCGTTACACGACGCAGTGATGTATTATCGGCACGAGTCACGATGTTTTCCGACACAAAAATAAATTCCTTCCGTGCTTTCTATCGCAACATTCGAACATGGTCGATGTACTTGCTGTTTCCAACTATATTTCTGCAATTTAATGTACATCCAAAAAAGACTTGAGATAAAAAAAGATGCTATGAGAAATATGAGCTATTCCAAAAGCATGTACCTACGTGAAGAAATAAATCCTATCTTTCCATAATTTAAAATTCAAGTTATTAATTTCTATCGGATACTTAAATAATTAAATAAATTTAATTATTAAAGTATTATCATACGCGAATATCGCAGTACAAATGTTCTGATGATATACGAGCACGTATTACTGGATCAAAAATCGTTTAAGAAAATGATCACACATGCGGCTCTTTAAAAAGGCTGGCCATATACGGGCATGTACTACTGCGGATTAATGATACTTTGGCTGTGCCGCTATTACTTATACATGTTAAAAATAAAAGTTTTATGAAACATGAAAGAGAAAAAGAGAAAGAGAGGGGAGGGGAGGGGCAATAAAATAAAAATGCAGCACATGAAATATTTTACGTAGCGTTTAAAAAGTTAGTGCGCCTTTGTGGACGTACTTAGAGTATGTTTGTTCTCTCGCCTTTAAAGATATTTTTTGCAAAAGTACAACATTCGAAAGCGCATAGAACGGAAGCAGCATCAATAGAGTAAAGGGAGCGCGAGTCTTGGTCAACACGGCACGGGGATGACGTGTGTTTTCAATTATTTCGCAGTGCGCCGTGATCGGAGAGAGTGCGTCGAAACGACTGAGAGAACCGCCAGGATGCACGGTGTCGAGGCAATTTACATTTTTAGCCAATATTCGAGCCATTTCAGCGCCGTCAGCTCGGTCGAACGTAATACACCTTCGCTCATCCCCTTTTTTCCCCCTCTCTCTCTCTATTCCTGTCTCCTTTGCTCTCTTGTCCACGCTCTTCGCGCGAATACCGATTTCCCATCATCTCATTGAAGTTTGCGTACCTGTTGCCGAATTCGACGGTAGCGTACGGTATTGATCGAACGTAAGCAAATTAAGAAACTTGAATCTTAAATCTCTATCATTTTGTATTATTTGATTTGATTTAATTGAAATATAATTATCATATTTTATTTAATTACACATTTAATTAAATACACATTTGCAAAGTTGTTCCTTCTCTTGCTCTTTCTCGTTTTTCACTATTATTATAATACTTGGATCAACTTGACAAATACGAGCTAACTACCTATAATCCGCCGAGCGTTTCCTCCGCCTGAACAAGCAGGAGGAAGACAGAAAGGAGGGCACGTACCCACGGAATCCTAGAGAAACCTCTTGCTTCCTTCCAGCTATTCCCAGAGGAGCAGCGGGTACCTAAGTTAGGCACGGATCGTTAATTCTGCTATGAATATGCCGAGTTACGGCACAGTTGCAGTCTTACTTAACTGATATATCCTCTAGCTATCGTCTTCTGGCTGTTTTGACTACGAGTTTATCTCGAGTAACTATCTAAAAACATCACGATCTATCCATTACGTAATGCGCAAATGAATTTATTTGCCGTATTTGCTCTTGATATCAATCATCGAAATTTGCTCAAACGCACTAGTATTCTTTCAACGTGTAGCAATAGCAATGGAAAATCACAGTGACTAACATCATTATCAGACCGATGAAAGATCAATTTACGTGATTTCATCAAAATGCTCTAACACCAGGAAATTCCCGATTGTGCGTCAGACAATCGCCTTATGGCCTTCCATTATCGCAGGCTGGCCCATTATAACGATTGTTGCTGGACGATAACGTCGACAAAGCGCCAACGTCGCGATTCGGTTTCTCTGCAAGCGCGAAACGCGCATAGAAACATTAGCGCCGAACATTAGCGAACGCTAATGTACTCGCAATCAAAGTAATCGACGTCGATAGACAGCCGCCGGTGTATCGGTACGATCTCGCGAAACTGGCGGATCCCGGGCAACAGGTTCCGCGCGCGCGGCTCGCAGCAACGACCACCGCACCGTCGAATTGAATTCCAGCCAGATTGTAAATGCGATTGCAGGCGGCGGCACGCGCCACGTTACGACATTAAAGCGCTCCGGCGTCATCACGGATAATCGATCGCCATTGTTTCGCGCGGAGCGAGAAATCTACTGCAGGATTAGCGTTACGTTTATAGGGCATTGTGTTTTTTTTACGCGGTACATCTACTTTTACATTACTTTTAATTCCATTGCACGGTATATATAGAAGATTGAGTAAAACGATATAAGTCGCAAAGTAAAAATCTCTTTTCATGCCAATTTGCGTGAGCTATTATTTTCACTTTATCTTTGACAAAGAGAGTCTGCTCTTTTCAAGAATCATAAAAAAGGTACTATAGCGGAAAAGCTGGATTCTGCGTTAAATAACGCGTCCCAAGATCTCAGATATCCATAATTTCAACCACTAATATATACTTGATATCAGTGTTTACAAATAATTAGAGAATATAAATAATCTTTCTCCCCTTTCATTGTAAAAATCGTGAAAGCAAATTATATCTGAAAAGTCGTTTTTGAACGGCAGAGCCTCCGAGTATCTCGAGGGGGAATGCCGTACGCAATCCTTAGACGACACGGAAGGAAATGTGTCCCAGACGAGAAGGCGTCATCCTGCGAAAGCGTGCACGGGTTTATAACGTAATAAATTGCGGTTCGTTAAACAGTTAATGGAGTTCGTCTAGCGGCACCCCCGCCGTCGATGGAATTACGAAGAGGCGACGGCGGCGGCAGCTTTCCCTTACACGGCACGCTTTGCGAATTATTATCGACAGGTTAATCCTTTGGTTACGAACAGCTGCGAAGAATGTACCCTACGGCTATTGAGCTAGGAACATGCAACAGTGAAAACTAATGCTTATACTTGAGCTACACTGGAGCGAAATAGCGGTAAAGTTAATAATATCAGGGATTTTAAGAGGTACAATGTTTAAGTATTTTGACATGAAAATGCTGAGAGAAAGAGAGAGAAAGAGCTTATATTTTGAAAAAAAAAAAATAAAGAGAAAATATTAAAATCTTTATATTTTTCGTAATATATAATGGAAAAAAATATTGCGAGTATTACAAGAAAGTAGCTTGATCTTATGTAAAAAATAAAAATTCCGCAATTTCGTAATAAACTGTAAAAGCCTCGTTCTATTCGTCCTATTCTCTAGGAAGAGCGAGGATGAAAAAATCTCTCCCATTATGTTTAAGCAAAATGTGAGAATAAGATTCTTTTAATAATTTGCCGCGAAAACACGTGGCAGCGCGGCGATTTAATATCGGCTTAGAAAGACAATGCCGTCAGAATATCTTTATGAGGCGCAAGCTTAATTACCTTCGGCATCTCGCGCCCCTATCTCTCCGAGCGCAACAAGCCCTCTTCCTTCTGCAGAAATATACTATCTTTCTGGTACAGAGAACTAGTGCGGAGCTTCTCGACCTCTTTTTGACCCCCGTCTTTATACATACATACACGTGTATTCGCGCGCACGCTCGCACACGTACATTCTGCTATATATATATCTTAGTCCTGCCAACGTCACCGCAGCCTCAAAACATAATTAAAATTTTCTAATTAAGAATTTCGATAAGGAAGCGGAGCTTCTATATCCCGCAAAAGAGACGGCTTTGCCTTGTCAGGACCTCGTCCTTTCTTCCCACGTCCCCTCACCGACGAATCCTTCTCGATCCCCGTTCGCCTTTGCCTTCGCCTTCGTCTTCGCCTTCGCCTCGTTTAATATCGAGGACGCCCCTCTACGTTTGTGATGCACCCTCTACGTTTACCGAATTAACGAATCCGAGAACGTTGCGCCCAAAGGCGCACACATACACACATTGATTTAATTCATCCGTTTATTTTATAATTTTCTAATTATAGCATAATGTTTAACATTTTGTTATTAATGTTTAACATTATGCTATAATTAGCATGCTTATGTTTAAATTACTATCGGTGGGTATCATCTATTTATCTTTTCTCTTGTAAATATTATTATAGACTCTCAAATAGAAAAATCAATCCTTTCACTCTAAACTCTCGAGTGTTCTCGACAATTAAGAATACGGATTGATAAACAATCAATCAAAATATATCGCAAATAAGCATAAAAAAACACATCGAGACAAATTCAAACATACCGCTGTGTCGAAATCGTATGTCATTGTCGACGATCGAGTCGTCGGATACTGCAAGAGGGATAATCGAAGGACGGGCACTCCAGATCGCGAGAGATCAATTGTGCGAATTACGAAGAGACGCGAAATACCGGTGTTACGTTTCCAACTGTATCCCACCCGCCGCAACTCCTGGGACGAAGACTTAATCAGAATAACCGAGATTCCAGACTCCGGGACTCCGAGCCTCCGAAGCACCCAATTCCGGGTTAACCTCGTTCGTCCTTGTAACTAAGTGCCGCGATCCTGTCGTGGATTCTCGTTTCGGTGCTTAATCGACTCGGTGGCTGCTCATACGCGTCGCTGATCGAAAACCAAAATTCTCTATCGATCGATCGGCACGGATGTCGACAAATTGAAACGTGTAGAATTCAATAATTAGATCCTTCAAGAGAGGAAAATGTTTTACATCTGCGAATTTGGAGCTGTATATATNTATAAGAAGAGGGAAGATGAATGTTTCCATAGTTTCTATTAAAATTAAGTATTTTGCGACAAAAATAAAATAAATACTAAATTTAAACAAATTATCATGAAAATAGTCGAATATTCTTTCAACATACAAGTTGTTAATTATTTAGCAATTAAATACGTAAAAGCAAGTTTTTTTACAACATAAAAACTCATTTATGATGCAGCGATATAAATCTGCGAATGGAGGTTTTTATCGAACATTTTCACTAATATATCAGACTAAAAAACCATTTCAAATATACATGAAAGAGCCCAAATAATATCGGCGTTCTGATTCATATAGATTAGTGTATTTATCGGCATTATTCCTATAATTACTGTCTCTCTCTGTAAAAATTTTGGAATACATCGGATATAAAAAAAAGGATAACTTAACCTAAAATAAAAATTTTAATGAGCTTTAATTAAGCTGATCTACATCTTGGAACAGTTAATCGGAAAAAAATTTGTAAAACATCTAAAAGACCGAAAACCTTTATTATGAAATATTTCAAATTGGCCAAGGAATTTATAATCTAGAGAAAATACGCGACGCCTGATATAATCTGCATATTTGTGATATAATATCCTTAATAAAGCTTTCGATGAAAAATGTCTTTTCGAAATTCCTCAAGGCCCCCATTAGCACACGAGAATTTCACCAACACACTTACGAGTTAAGAATGTCGAGTGCCGAAAGGATTTTATCCCTGTAACGACGTACAATGAATCTAGGGCAACTCGCTCGAAAGATCATACCGTTTCCATTTTTCCAACAGATTGCGCATGTCGAAGGTGTATACATGAAAGTTTTATCTTCTGCCTATGTCTGAGAGAGAGTTTTGCCTCGCAAGAACTAAGTGCGGATGCCAGGTATAAACGAAAGGCGAAAGAAACAATAATCCCTGATATACGCATCGAAATGAGGTAACCGTAGCAACATTCCAGGCAAACGAACACGAGCGATTTACCGCGTGCGCGAATGACTGGTATCGGTGGAACCCTGTTTTTCATTCACCCCCTTCTCTCCTTCTGCCCTTCGCTCTGACGGAAAATTGGAGCCCAACACTAATTGAAAGTCGATTGAATGCGATGAATGCATCGGTTGGTTTGGTCCACTCCCCGCGCCCTCCACCGCTCCGGAAATCGCGGCATTCTCATTTCTTCCCCTCTCCTACCGATAGTCTCTGTCTTTGTTGCCGCGGGAAAATACACGGAAAAGCTTTCGATTCGCCCGGAGATCTCTTTGTGCCGAGCAAAATGCGGCGGAGGTATTTAACCCTTAACCGCGGGGGCCTGGGTTTGCACTTTGGCCGGAATGCACGCCGCGGATTACAGATGCTTGACGCGAGTTTATTTTACATTTGCGTTTAAGGCGAATAATTTGCATTGAGAGCGCAATGTCTCTCATTTAGCATTTATTCCAAAGTCAATAGACTTTGACACAGCGAAGAAAACATTTTTTTTTTTTAATATGTACATGTACTCAATACATATTCTTACGTTTAAAAAATTTTTACTTAATATTTTCAGCATATGGATTTATGCTGAATATATTTTTAATGGCACTTGTTCCTAAAAATTATCAATTCGAATAACGTAATACTTATATTTCAAAAAGTCAACGAGACGAAGACTGACTGATCTCACAATCAGTCGTCGTCTCGACTACTGATTATGAGATTCGACAGAAACCTATTAAGAATAACGATTGCATTCCAATATTTGGAGCGGCAGTTGTGAGATGGCTTCACGTCGTATTTTGACGCATCTGCGATTTCTGCTGATGACACTGATACAGTTCCACGACCCGTGCAAGTTTCCCAAGCAGTTGGAGACGCCATGAGGCCCTCTCGCGCCCGCGCACCCTCGATGTCTAATTAGTTATTACTAATCGCCGTAAGTAGTTCGGCAGTAGTTCGATTTGCGGGCGCCGTCGCGTTGCCGTGACGCCATGACGGGGCAAGGCAGGGGAGAGACGGTGGATTTCAGAAACTCATGTCAGAAGGGTAAAGGTTGCGCTCCCCCGCTCAAGTAGCCGAGTTATATGCGGAAACTCGTATCTTCCGTTTAGCGATGACGTGCGCGTGTTTTGCATCTCGAGTGACGTAAAGAGATTCAAAGCATAAATTTAATATATGCATCAGTTTTCGATTATCCTTTATCCCTTCTCTTGTTTATACATTAAATAAAGAATCATCATATACAATCCTGAGCATAATACTGAAAATTATCCAATTAGCAGTTTAAACATTTCTTCAATATTTAAACTTACATGTTTTTTATCATTTATAGTTTGTCAAAGTCGTTCTAATAATGGAATGTAAAATCCACAAGACTCAAGCGACAAAAACCATGAACTAAGAGTTACGATCGAGAAGAATGATTGCCTTCATTGCTTTATTTGTCGCAAGAGCGTGAACTTAAACTGCGAGCGAAGTTGCCTTCGAGATGTGAAAACAAAGAATAATAGCGGTTTTACTTTGAAAACTTTTATGTTAATGACGTGTCACTATAACAGTAAAAAAAATCTGGTTCACTGACTACTGTTATTTATTACTGTCAGTTGCCGCTGTACATTTCAGATAAAGTATCTTGCATTTATCGTAATTTATTTCAAATTTTCGAAAATATTTCGAAAAACTAAATACGTAGCTCCTATATGCACAATAACAAAAATGTTTCTTAAATTAATGAATTGCAATGAATGGAGAGAATGTATACGTTCACACAATGTAATTACAGATATTGTTTAATTTAAGCAATTTCTATAAATTTTCGAGAGATACAGAAGGGAATTTTTTAAAAACGCCACGCTATGCCACTTTAATTTAACAAAACCCTCTTCCGTGTTATTTTGAAAGCAGATGGAAATCAAACACGAGCCTTAATTTAATTTAAAAAAAGAACACGCAAATGGAGCGCGAGGTAAATATCGGCGCGTTTTTCAAACAACGCGCATTTACCGCGATAACGGCCGCTCGATTCTCACCGTCGATCACGGCCGTATTCAAATCCGTATTCGAATTATACAATAAACGCATCACCGCTGTTATCGTTACCGCCGATCTTCGCCGATTGCGCAACAAATCAAATATTCTCTCTGGTCGATGCACCGATAAACTCGACACATGTTTGCGATCGAATTCATTTCAGAGATTAATTTCAGTGCGAACAAAAACGGAGCGCGAATCATATCACGCGTGATGACATCCCAATTAAGACTTGCGCGGTCAATAAAAGATTAATCGAAACCGGATATATTCGCGGATATAATAATGGCATACGGACTCTGAAACGGCCATTCGAAAAGCTATTATAAATGCAACGTACAATTTATATTCGATATTGCTCGGAAAGCTTATCTCCGCCGTGTGTATTTTTTTTTAATGTCACAAGAATCGCAAACGAGCCGTTATTCATAATTCAGGAGTTAATATATGCTCTGCAACGTGACGTTATGAGAGGCAGGAGCACGATCTAGGATCGCAACGGAGGGCATCAAGCCGCGAAGAGATGACTATTGTCGAGCTCGACATCGGCGACTCTATTTGACAACCACCTGACTATCCGCTCAACTCCTGCGACGCGACGTCTCGCGTCTCTGTAACGCAATCCAGTCTCGCCTCGCTGCATCATTTATCGCGACTGGATGACGAACGAGCATCTCGCCATCGAAGACCAAGAGACATCGAAGATTGAACAATGGGGAAGGCCGGGAGAGGACACGAGAGAATCGGAGGCCGATGAGAGGGTCGCCGGGTGCGAACGGAGCGAAGGGAAGGGAGACGCTGTCGGCGTTGCAGCGTTGTCGAGACTTAGGTATTGTCTTCGTGCTCAATATTTAATTAATTCTGCTGCTGCTGCTGCTAAGGAGTTTACTCTGGAGGTTGTATCGCAGGTTAGGCTGGGCCGAATTTAGCATCTCTTGCGAAGCCTCCGTACGCGTAATAAGAAGGGGGAGGGGACTGAAGATCGGAAGCTCCATCGAACTGACTCCTGACAAGCTACGGATTGTCTCGGCACGGAGGGATGTCGTGCGAACGATCGCGACCGATCGTTCCCTGTAATTGGTCGGCTACGTGACGACAGTTGTTACCCGTTAATACGTCTAAATCGTGAACGTAACATTATCGTGATACGCCAGACTGCAACCAAATGTAGCAAACGAGACACGTGTAAATGAAAAATATTCCGTACTATATCGACATTGTGGAGATGCGAAGAAAAATCACGTTATAAAAGATGCACGAAACAGAGTTCATTATATGAAATTGTCTCTATTAAACTTGTACAAGACGATAGATTTTCAATAGCGAGAAAAGCGTTCTAAACTACGCTCCACGTGCGTGCCTACGTATTTGAGCCCCTTTTTCTCTTATTATCCAAGCGAACGGAAATTAGATGCCGTGTTTCAGAACGGAAGTATATCGCGGCCATTCGGCTCTTTTTAATTTCGCCCTCGTCTATTATTCTATCACCGCTCGGGGATCGAGGCGAAAGCCAAATGGAGGCAAGCTATACTACTCAGGATGGGAATCCCGCGTGGGGATGTGCCGATAATTCTATGAATCCGGAAACAGCGAGTGGTTTCTGCCTGGAGTTTCTGGAGAGCCCATTACCCGGATTACTTTTCCGGCGTTTTCTATCCAACGGTCTCGCGCGGCACTTGGAACATCTGACTTTCGCGTTCCGCGCTGTCTGAATGCCGGCTGATTGATATAGCGCATCGACTGTGTATCGATAACGCGTTTTCAACGCGCATCTGTGGTTTTTGCGATGTGCTCGATTGATTCCTCCTTAAAAAAAAATCGCGCATTTATCAAAGTAATAAATGGCCCAGAAAAAGTAAGCCAATGCTTATAAAATGTTTGTAATGCAATGTTAAATCACGTAAAAATAATTGCGTCTCATTTAATTACGATTTACGATTTAATATTGATAATTATTTCGTATTAAAAAATGTATCAAATGAGATATACTCAAACGAAAGTTTTATTTCTAAATAGGATCAAAATTAATGAAGAAAAAATAAAGATAAAGAAAGAAGAAATTGAGAAGACGTATACCAGATGAAATAAAATAATTAAGATTAAGACAACATGATAAGACCAATGTGATCTACTAGAATCATTGAAGATAAAATGACATTTAATGGAAAAAGTGCAGAAATCTTTCAAGACCGGAGAAAGCGCGAAAAGTCAAAGGCGGAACTTTTACGTGGAATAAAATCCAACTCGAGGCATTGACATCTTACTTTCGTCTTTACGAGATATCCCACGAGACCGGAAAGAGAAACATTGACAAGGCGCATCGAGGAGGAGGAGAGGTTGGTGCAAAGATGTTTCGGTATCGACACCAAGCGTGTGCCATCGACCGTCCTATTAAAGTATTACCACTTTCCGAAGTTGCGAAATACTTCGGGATCGCTATGCTGTAATATAATTTATCAAAGAGTTTGCCCTCCTTCCACCCTTCTCCCTATTAAAGCTTAGAAAAGTTATATCTGTCGGAGCGGACTTTAATACCCCCTCGCGGAAGCGTAACATAAACTTCTGGATTTGTACCCATACAATCGCGAGTACAAGAAGATTTTCTGACATAAAACTCCCATATTTCTTTACATTCACATTTCCAATATCATCAATAGTACAGGGTATTACGGAAGGTTTGCACCTTATTTCGACGTAAGTATGTTTCCTCAGTAAAAATTCGATTGACTATCGTCCGCGATTTTGAAATTTCCATTCTCCATATATCGTCACTCTAATATTATTTTTGCTCGAAGAATAACTAAACATTACAATTTAGCAACGTGTCGCTATCCAATTACAAGAATGTCAAATAATTGAAAAATTGACTAATGCATAAAGGTTATTCAAAATAGTCGTGGCAATACAAAATTCTTGAGGGAAGCATGTAGCAGGTGCTACGGAACACGATTTCGGGCCGCTTTCCCGTATACAATTTCATAAGGAGGGTCGAATGAGACGTTCTCGGGGAACCGATGCGGAGGAATGTTTCGTACATTAGTCACGAAGGTATTTCGGGAGGTCGTGAGCACGACAGCGGCAACGTACCGACGAAGGAGCTTTTTCGCACACGTGGCGTCCATCGGAAAAGCCATCAGTGCGCAATAAAGAGAGCCCGTGTCACCACTCGTAGACGCATAGTTTTAACGTTACATCTTTCCCGGTTCGACTGTTTTGGAAAAGCGACGCGAACATGTGTTCGGTGCCCGCGAAGTTTACAGAAAGTAATTGCCACGCTCGCATCTTCAGTCCAAGATTCTCTCTGTCCCTTTCTCTAAGTAATCGATTACCTAAGAGATTTCCCATAAAATGATACAATTAAAATAGAAATGGCTATTTATGAAAATCTGAATAGACATATTTGTAAAAACTCTTCTGCAAAAGCACTTTACCAAAAGCCATCTCGCTAGAATGGATTCTTGCGGATCCATCCGTAATGTTTCGTGTGACAGAAGACAACGATCGATACATGAAATGGCTTCTGCGAAATCCGCTTGAGGGCTAACGATGCGTGAAAAATCGCTAAAAATCTCTCTCGGCGGGTGAGCGAACTCGGGCCCGGAACTTGGGCGAACTTTCCCGACATCTGCGACGTAATAGTTCGCGTAGTAACCGGTCATTAGTTATAAAATTGCGCATAGGCTTTCAGCTATATGAACTGGCACTCGCGCCCCAATCGGGGCTTCAAGAACGGGGCAAGTTTGACCGGGGCGAATCTGTCCCGGCGCAGCTCGGCAAATTATCCCTTTTCATTAAAAAGATTCTTTCTACGCCTGGTGACGAACTTTTCCTATGAAACACTCGCCAACTTATCCCGCCGGTTCTGGCAAACTTTAACTGAGCTAATGGAAAAATGTCCCGCCTCGATCGCATATGGCGACTGACACTTTTCATTTATTATTAGTAATCGACACGTTACAAGATTAGTAGTATTTAAATTCGAAAGGAAACAAAAGTACTTTATCGTAAAATATTACATAGAAAAGAATTTAAAAACACAATTCTGATTTCTTATAAGAATGGCAATTAGACGGCATTACTAATAACGTGACTTGATTCGAGTCGAGGATTTGGGCACGTAGGCAGCACTAGCGTTTAGAAAGGAAGTTCCGTTCGTACGAGCCAATCGTTTGACGATGGCGAACGTGCCCGCTATTCAAGGAGGTGAGAAAACCGCAGCGAACTCGGTCCAGGTACACGTCCACCAACTAACGAAGCACGTCTAAGTACCACCGACACTCGATCTGAAGTTAGAACGACGTATACGCAACGCAACCTCTGCCGCTTTCCTGCGAGGACCCTCGACGTCGACGTTCAGTAAATTTTTCAAATCGACGTCCACTTTAGAAACATTGTAGTAAACTCGCATGGGAAAATCTTTCATTGTCAAGATCGTTAGCGGTGCTTTCTCTCAGTGCTTAGTCGCACTTCCCTAAAATCTCACAATATAATATTCCAACAGACATTCGCGACATTTTTATCATAATAATACAAATGTGTCAAAAAAATAAAAGTTTACAAATTATTAGATTATCGAAAGAGAAGAAGAAAAAGAAAATGCGATGCAAAACTCCAAGATAATTTATGTTCGTGTCGCAGATAAATATTGTGGCGCCAAGTCTCATGAAATATGCAATGTATATATTGTAATCACGTAAATATGGATTAAATCACGTCACATGGAATGACAATCAGGCAGAAATTACGAAGCGAGATAAAATAACGCCCGAATGAAAAAAGAAAAAAATCGAAGAGAGTCTCAATCAGCATAGATATTACCGTCGCTTCAAGTTCGACAAACGTTAATTAATAACCGATGCTAGCAAAAATTATAATTGTCGCGCGAGAATGAGGCTTTTTCCATTCACGTGGTTTCCCTCCGCGAATTTCCGAACGCATTTCCCGCTTGCTAATTGAACCTCAATTTCGGCGGCAATTTGGCATCGACTAAAATAGACTGATTCCCAATTTACACGGCCGCCCATTCTCCGTCAATATTAGGTTTGTTCTCTTTAGTTGTACTTCCATGCAAATTTTCCTTCAATCCTTCAACATAAAAAAAAATGATGTACATACACATTTCGGAGAGAAAGAAATGACATAAACAATGTGCATAACGAACCAGAAAGAACAGATCCAATAAGCTTATCGTCACTTTTTTTCATATCGCTGCACTATTCTTTTTCAGTTATCGACCGACACGAATGAGAAAAAAAAGCTTGTTCCGCGGTATGACGAATGTTCGGACGAACGAAGCTGCAGCTGATTTACGAGCGGTCATTCCACAGAGACGTTTTAACGATCGGCCAGAAGCCGCGAGGTGTCACATCGGCACGGATGAACCTCGTGTGGCTCGATTTTAATATCCGATTTAATGCCCCATTTAATGCATGCACGCGGTGGAAAATAATAGCCCGCATTATCAGCGTTGCCACAATAAAAATGCGTTGCGTACGATTAACAATCATTATGTATCCAATTCGATTTGCTCAAGCTTTTAATACTCGCACGACTAACTTCGATTCTCGTATCTTTGCCTCACGAATAATTTAAGAATGTTTGATGAATAGTTTTGTATTAATAACGGAAATGGCTAAACTGGATGATTAATCATACTGATATATTTCCATAAGTCGAATAAAAAAGAATGAAGAATGAATTGATGTTTTATAAAGTTATGAAATAATTTTAATGTAAAGAACGTACCATAAAATTACATATATAGTAGCGATAGAATTATTTGCAAAAATTTGAAGACAATTCTTCCGTCATATAAAATTCTTGAACGATTTTATCTGTGATGCTGAATAGAAAAATTCCATCTCCATAACTCGTTCAATATACAAAAATTATCAAAGACCGTGAGACCAATTCACTAATATATGATAATACAAATCCTTACGATAGGATCTCTGTTAGCACAATGTCACAGCACGATCGGTACGTAATTAAGAATAATTGCTCATCTTAATAAGAGAGGTACAAGAGAGACAGAAGAGAGAGAGGAGCAGATGCAATGCCTCTGGTTGCAATCACTTAATCGCAGAAGCGAGAAAGGGCGACGACGAAGAAAGGCGAGCGAAGTAAGTAAGCGAGAATCGAAACGGAGTAATTACGGTCGGTGAACTCGCGCGAGAAGTAGCATCGCGAAATAAACGCGCGCGAGTCGTCCGACGATGCAACAGAGAAAAGGAACGAGAAGGAGGAGAAAGACGCCCGAAGCATTTCCACCCGCTGCATACACCGGAAGATTTTCTGCAAAGTGGAAGTCAATCAAGGAAAACGCGCGCGTGCAATCGCTTTAAAGAGCCTGCTCGCAGGCAGAGAAATTAAAAAACTACCACCACACCGTTTCATCCTCTGCATTTTCCTCCCTTCATCTCTCCCTCTCTCTTTCTCATGATGCGGCGCGCGACCTTTAGACTTTAATCTTTTCCTGAACGCGCGAAGAGAGAGAGAGAGAGAGAGAGAGAGAGAGAGAGAGAGAGAGAGAGAGAGAGTGAAGGGCCGTTACGAGCTGAGAAAAAAGAAGCCTTTCGAGAGAATTTATTTGACGACGAAACGTTTATCCGTGGCATGGCCGCCACGAAGCGCGTTTGCCGCAATATTCCAATATTTAACTCTTCAGCACCGCTAGACATTATTTCGAAAATAACACTATCGCACAGTCGCATTCTGACGTGCGAGACACGCTATTTACAAAATGATGCGATCGCTGAAAAATCGATGCAGGCGAATCGCGGTATTGCAAAACTCTTTTAAAACTCTCGGCCATTGAACGTCTCCGCGTTGAAATCGACAAACGGGTCCCTTGTCTAAGGGATATGTACACGTCTGTTCCTATCGATTATACACGCATATACACAAATATATACAATATGCGACGGAGCATAAATTAATGATCTTTGCGTAAGTACCGGAGATAATTTAACCGGGGTATTAACTAACCCCGTTCGAGCGGTGCCGTTAAAGCTACTCCATTCCCGCAAATGGTTTATGAACGTTATTAATTAATTTGTATTTGTCGCGCGCCGCGATCGTTATGGGCGATCGTCGTTAATAATCGGCCAATCAGGATCGGCGACAACCCTCAGACAAGTCTCCAGTCAATTTAATTGGGAACAACGTAATTAAATCCAAAATAAATGATCCCGAATGACGTTGAATTGTAATAAAACACTTCCAAACTCATTTTAGAATCTTTTGTGTAATATTAAATCGCATTATTCCTTGATAATGGTACATTTATTAACAGGAGTATTCATCGTTTTATTTATTGCATTTTATAATGTTTAAAATCGCAGACAGAAGTCTCCAATTATAATGTATATATTTCGAAGCCCGATGAGAAAAGTATATGATTATCGACAATTAGTTATCCGGTATTGCGAAAAAGGAAGGAAAACAATAGCTGCATACGCAGCATGCCGTTTACATTAATAATTAACATTCGTGCACGCATAATGAGGCATTAATAAGCTATTAAAACGGGGCACAATCAACCGTGTTACATAATTAACATTTGCGCCACTGCCCCGTCATAAAATATTAATACAATAATTAATCCGTCAGTAATTGCGCAGGATTTCTACTCCCATGTCATTATGGCGGAAACAAAAATCGTGAATTTTTCGCGAGTCGGAGGGATAATAATCAAATGCAAAATTTTTACATGTAGCGCAACGCGTCACTTCTAACCCTTCCATTACCATTGTGGACCACGTATCATGAATTATAAAATAAAATATCATTGTAATCTATATTTTCATATCTGTATCTTGATTTTATCAGAGCTAAAAAAAAATTTTAATCATATGTAATAATTGTACAATACAAATTACTATAAATAATTGCATATACAATAATAAAAATAATAATAATACATAAAGTCCTAAAACGCATTCAAAATATTTTTACGAATCGCTTACCTGCCCTGTAAGCGATGCACACAAATACAAATATTTTTTGATAGGTTTTAAATTATTCGAGAATGAAAGGGTTAATAAAATTATACTTCACTGCAGATAGAACAGTTTGCGCGATACGATTAAGCCGTCGGCGACGCGCACGCAGGTGCGTGAGCAAGTTTTAAAATTTATGGCCACCCTACAAATTTCCACAGTACAGCGCCCGTAACCGGATTAATATGAGGGTGCCAATAACGGCAGCCGTTAGTCCCCGGACTTTAATATTAAGAGGCACTCAAGGCGACCCTTTAAGCCAAAGTGTCGTCACCGGCGACGGAAATGACGACCACGTAAGGATACATAATTTCACGAAACGTGTCGGTTCTGCTTTATTTTTAATTCACTTTGAAACGTCGATTAAGTTTAACTTTAAACGGTGGTGAATTTGACTGTGCAAAAGTCAAAGTCGCAACGCGAAAATTCAATTTAATCGTCGTCGTTAATCGAGTTGCATGTTCCACAAACGAATATGTGCACAAAGCGTGTATTGTGCACAGTCACGTACGGCGTACGGCGATACGGAATGACCTGGCGGAGGTAATCCAATGACATCTATTTAAAGCGCGTATTTAGTACATCTAAGAACTAGCTGTTAAGATGTTCCTACCTGGGTATTCCTGAATTAGAGCCGCGACTCATCTTGGACAAACGCGAGAGACGTCGAGCCACTGCGAGATTATTTCGCGAAAAAGAAGCAAACTCTAAAATTATCGTGTTTACGAGCATGACGCCTTTGCACTGACCTTTCGTCATCTGAGCCGCCCTGAAACACCCGAGATTTTACAGCCGCGACATTACATCTCTAGTAAAAAAATTATAAATTTAATAGCCGTCTTCCTGAATAAACTGCCAGTATTATAAGAGAATGTAAGCTACAACTGGTGCATTTCAAAACAAAATCAAAACAATCTTTTCTTTCTCTTACATTGTCATTTAAAGTTTGCATTATATATTGTGTTGCATTATGATGTATGCGCTATGATACTTGAAGCAATTTAAAGTTCTATTTAGTTCACAAAAAAAATATTTAGTAAAACGATTAGAAAAAAAAGGGAAATAATACGAACACGTGCTGTTGCAACACGACATTTATAATTCGATATTTGATGCTTAAAGAACATCGAGAGACAATTCCTCTCCCGCGAATCGACATTTCTCGGCAGCGAGCAAGAACCGAATGCGATGATATAAAACGAAGAGGAGAAGGAGGCGGCAGCGAACGAGCACGAACATAGCGAGGGTTCTTTATGGGCCAATAACGGGGACGTGCGTCCTTGTCGCTGTAAATTATTGGGCAACCAACCCCCGCCGCGCCTTCAACGAGCGATAAAAGGCGCCCAGGTGATATCTGTAGTCACCCAGGCTGCAGGTACATACACCCGGAAGACGTGCTACGACGAACGTCCGTCCGGCTCTCGGGCTAGTCCCGTGGGAAGATAACGATTAACTCGAGACGTCGTCTTCAGCGACACCGTGTATACCGTCGTAAATCACGTACCGCATCCTCGTGCGCGCTCGCGGCTTTGTCGAGAAAAATTCTATTAGATGCGTTCATCGTTCGTTCGCGCACCGCGAGAGGCAAGACATATGCGGCGCAATTTATTTCTCAAAAGGCAGAACCACGGTATCGCCCGTCCGAGAGAAGCGCGATGTTTATTAACGCCTGAGATTATTTATCGTTAACGTGGCATCGTCCATCATCCGATGCTTTACACCATCAGGATATTTATATTTACATACGGATATTAAACTGATTCTCCGCGGAGATTTTTCCGGAGTTTCAATCTTAAAGATGTTTAAATATAAAAATCCATAAATTGCAAAAACACCGAATGCCCATACTTGAGGGGAAACCTAGAATATAATAAGCGCCGGCGGCTATCTCGCTGAATATCTCGGTTTCCACTCGCGTTACCAGAGCAAAAAGAAATTAAAAGTTACTAACATTGCAAAACTGTCAGACACGGCAGTGCTGATTAAAAAATATAAATCGTATCTCCGCGGCTCGACGTGAGACAACCCTTTGCAGACGACCCCCGTGGCCTTCAGTATATTGCACCTCCTACGGTGCAGGCCGCGACGACGTCGACGACAGCCCTTATATTACGACTCTGATCTTCGAGGCGGCGACAAGAGACGTCTCTAATTAAACTCTCTAGATTTTTAAGCCCGACACGCTTCGTCTCGACGAGCGCTTTCCATCAGAACGATAGCGAGCATATTAGACGTTGAAAAAAGAAAAAAGAATAATCGGAATATCTCGTTCGCTCTCAAAGTGCAAGAGACACTCAGCATAGACAATGAACATTTATTCATTGAAATACAAGTTCTTAATTAATTTGCCCGATAACCGTATTGCACATTCATATAAAATATCTTGGTCTATGAATCATTCATCAACATGCTGACAATGAAAATTAATTTTGAGATTAATTTAATAATCTCCGTTATTCTTTTAGAAATTTTTATCAAAAAGTAAAACCTTTTTTTAGAAATTTTTCGCGAAAAGAGAAAACTTCACTACCCGTAAAATTTTATTTAATAAGTACGAAATACTTGCAGCTACAAAAAATATCTTCGTATCGTTAGGGAAGGTTTGCCTGACCAGAATTCAGCATTAATCGACGTAAATGCAACCTGGGTCGGATGTCCCTTTTGCGGCAGGTCGACGAAAGCGTTTTCTCTCCATTCTCGTACGGGAAACACATTTCTCGTCGGGCGAATTGTTGGACGAGCGCGCGCGCACGTTGTTACCTACACGCGCGGTATTTATCCGCCGGAAACCGTGGCCGTAACTTCGTTTCCATGGGAATTGTTTGGCAACAGGTGGGGAAAATTTCCACGCACCGGCTGCCCACCGCCGCGCGCCGTCCCCGTCCCCGGGCTTCCCCGTCCGCGCTGCACGGTAACGCAATTTCGTTTTCGCCGGCCATCTTCCTGCTTTCCGATGCCGAGTATGCGTTGGCGTCGAGCGAATTTGCGATTCCCAAGAGAAATGCGCTGCGTGGGAAATCGATGATGACCCGCGAAACAATGCGTGCGTCGATCCAATGCGCTATCAGGAATCGAATGACACGTTTAAACAAATAAATGAACAAAAAATGACAAAGATAGATTTGTACCTTCTTCTTTCGATGTAATTTCAAGTTATAATACTGCAGATTTACTTCAATCCAACTAAATTTATTTTTAAAAATTTAATTCATGAATAAATTATTCCCATAGATCACATAGAAACATTAAAAAAAATTTTATTCAAAATGAATGTTTCTTCCAACAAATCTTATTAATCAGAGAACAGATCAATTTATATACCAAAGGAATTAAATAATTAGTATCATAAGTGACTGTTATTAATCGCATAAATTTCAAAACGTGTCCAACATGTCGTAGATCGAGTCAGTCAAGAATTAACGTTACAATTAACTTACACAGTATCGTTAACAAGATATTAAGATAGAGATAAGATAAGATAAGAAGAATATGTTTGTGAAAAAACCATTGTTCCCTAAACTACTTGATAATTTCTGAAAATCAACCGCTCGCAAGAAGTCACTGTCATTAAGAACGCAACACAAATGTTACATATCCCTAACGTGCCTTATCACCGTGCTTCTTCTCTCATGATAAAGAGAAACGTGCTTCCGTATCTCCGATACCTTTTGCAGACTGAGAAAAATGGACTACCATTTTATTGTAATTTAACATTTTAAGTAGATTGCGCTTTTCCGGCTGCGCGAAAAAAAAATGGCACGCGTCGAACGCGCTCTAATATTTATTTTAATCTCGAAACGAGGGAACATTCCGCATTCGCGGAAAGTACAGAAACGGAGGAGGGCGAGTTATCTCGGTCGGCTTTTTAGACAGTACCGCATCGCATATCGCGAGCAGAGAGCCCACTTGTCCGCCGCGAGCACTCGGCAATAAGGGAACGAGCGGACGGGACGAATCTCATGAAGAAACCAACGAGGGCTCCGGGCCCGCAGATTGAGGAACGCAATTCCGTTTTGTAAATGCGTAATGCTACTGCGGCCGTTTCCTCTTTGCACGACCCCCCGAAGAACGACCGTCTCACCTGACGAGGTAACCGGCCCGGCTGTACCCGAGGGTGCAATCGGTTATTTAGAATTTCGCGACCGCTCCCGACACGGTCCCATCGATTTCCCAATCGCCCGCGCTCGTTCCGACTCATTCCCGTTGGACGGCGGACTTTTTACTTACTTTGTTGAACATTGGGCAAACGCGTCGTCGCAATTTTCGCGGGAACGAGCGAGCTGTAGACCCGTCGGCCAACAGAATTTTACCCCCTCGCCTAATAAGCATCCTAATCGGGAGACTCATAAACGTTGTTACGGACTTTTCCGAGCGCGTTTGTATACAACACTGCGCGCTGCGAAAGCATCCTTGTAACCGATGGAACGAACACGGGGCTCATAACAAAAGTATACCATCTATTAAATTAATTAAAACGTCCGTAAATTAAAGTCCATCTGAATTTATTACGAAAAATAAATCTTGCTGTTTATGTTCGCCAATTGACTCAATAACTTTAGCACGGACGCAACACGTGTGATCTCATTTAGTTCTCATTTTTGCCAAGTAAAAAGTTTTCGACACTTAAAATATATACTTGTATGTATATCACTTATATACATATACTTATCACTTTGTAAGCTCACTTTCGATGAAAGCAGAGAAAGTTCAATGCTGACGGAGAGGATCTCGACTCACCTGGCGGAGATCCTTTCGGCAGCAAATCTCCTCCGAGTCCAACGCGAGAAATCTTTACGAAAGACTTAAACTTTTGACTTTAACTCACCAACTTGGCACGCTGAAGTCTCTCAAGAAATGGAAAGCAAACTCACCTGAAATAAACAAAACACAAGGGTTAGACCGATTGAAAACATGGCAAACTAGCATCGGAAACAAGAGCAGTATGTTGTAAATATTATTGTTGCTATTATTTTGTCGTATTAAATGAAATAAAATATTCATATTATTCTATTATTCTATTAAAATTAATGACAGGCCCTGTTATAATTTGCGATAATATAATATTAATCATTATCCAAATCAACTAAACAAACAGTTATATGTAGGTAATGACGGTTCAAACGATGATAAAAAAAAAATGTAAAGTGTTAATTATGTTGTATCGACAAATTCTGCTAACGAAAAGTTGTTGTAATAATTCCGTTAGAAAATTTCTCCCGAGTTCCACGGCGCGTGCTCTTCTTACAAGATTTACACGCTCCAGGAGCGACGAAAAATTTCTCGAGTTTGCAGCGAGAAATTGGCGGAAGTTTGCCAGAGTCCGAAAGAAGCATTGGATGTAACCGGATCTACGCTAAACGCGAAACTTTCGTAACTGTCGCATAAAGCGAACGTAACATCACGGCTACGTCGCGCCACGACATGGCCGATTTACACGCTAATATTTAAATTCCCAGTGCAATAGATTCGCGGGTTAAACTTGCGAATGAAATAATTAAACTTCAAATTAGAATCCCATAAAATTGAAACGTCGATGAATCTGATTTCAATTACCCGCCTGTTCTGAAAATATCGATTTTTTGATATCCAGATATCAGATATCCATCACGTTACATGAAAATAGGATTCATCAAAGTTCTAGATGATAATTCAGTTTAAGATGCGTATACTGATACGCTCACTTTGATTTCAAATGCAGCGTGCGACTCGATGAGAATCGACGATAATGAGAGTCTAATCGGAAGATTGTTGGAAAAAAAAACGGCAAACGATCACATAAAGCGATTCCTCAACCTTGGCAGTATCGGCACGCGATGACAGGCCAATAATTCATTGACACGCCGCACAGTCATCGTGGCTAAGGGCTTTATCGCGGCCCGCGCGCAACGAACCGTTGCAAGATTTGTCACGGTCGTGTAACAGGTGCCCGGAGGCTGCGTCCGTGCACCGCGACGTTCTCGGCGCGGCGCGCTACGCACGCCGCTCGCTCGTTTCCACGCCGGCTGTCGCGTACGTGTCGCAGCGTATCGCACGTGGACGCTTGCATTTCGTCGCGGCGCGCATCGCGAATGGGAACGCGGCGCGACGGAGCGAACGGTGACAGCAACGGCTGACAGCGGTTTCGCACCGTCACTGAACAAATTAACCCGTGAACGTTCGCGTTACGGAACGGCCGTTTCTCGAAATTAAAATGACCACTGCATTGCGCGGGTCTGTGCCTCTGCACGCACGTGTAGACTTTAACGCGGTTAATTATAAAATGGCACTTATTACCGAGTTATTTAGTATACCGCAATTTCCATTTCATTTTTTAATATTTATATTTATTTATATTTATCGGGACGTTACGTTTTTATCGAAGTCGACGTCGATAAAATAGCACTGCACGTATGATATAAAAATAATCTTTTAAAATAGTTGAAAAGCACGCAGCAAACTGACCGTTCCAAATGCGTGCTTCCATTTATTTTCAGCGTTTGAGTCAACCGTTCGACATTCCTCGAAATTGCACGAAATTCTCCCACGCTTTTGTCGGTATATTATTCCATGCCTTCGCTAGAATAACTAATAATAAGTTAGGAACGAGAATGTGTTATATATTATCGTCAAGGCATTTGCAAAATTTTTGTAACGTCATCCTCGTGTTTTCGAGTAAGAAATACAAAGATAAAGAGACGAACGAAGCGAGAGGGGAGGACTACTTTTACATGCGCTCACATTGTACGCCAGCAATGAACGCTCACAACACAGCCCTTCGTTCCTGCACAATTCTGAAACAATTCCAGCGTTTCAAAACGAAATACGACGACGACGACGACGAAGACGACAGTGGCGAGGACGGATTCAAAATGCTTCACCTCCATAGGAAGACGAAGACTGTGCGAGGACGTTCCAAGAGTAACTTTGTCGATCCAACTTGTCGTGGCCAAAGCTCCAACTTTCACAGTCCAAGTTTCCACGAGTAGCTAGTAGCTGGTGGAGAGACAGACGAGGACAAAGCCCCAGGAGTTTATCTGCTCAGGCCTCGCGCGCGACGATATGCCTAAATTTAGTGCGATTCGCCTGCCGCCAATTAACCTTTCGAGCGAGTTATCTCGCCAACAGAAGAAAAGAAATTTGAAGAAAAATTTTAAGTAAATATTTTCGGACGAAACAATACGCGAGAAGTGACTCTCTCGTTTGTTCATTTGAAGAAAAGGTGTTTGTAAAGGAAAAAGTGTGTACTAACTTGCCGAGCGCCTTGAGAAGTCTCGTTATTTGTCGTAGCGCAATACGAGTGCGCGATAAGAGTCGCAAAACGTAGAAATCAAGCGGAGGGTGGCGAATTTTACATCGCGGTTGCTATCGCGGGACGTAAGTCTCCCCTGTATTAACGTAATTCGCGGTGGCACCGAGCCGCGCTTTTTAATTAAAAGTACCACGCCGCCATTATCTCACGAATTTATAATCGCGCCTATCCACCCTCGTCCTTTCCGCGCCGCGGAAGTCGGCCTTTATTCTCACGGCACAAGACCTTAATGAGCAATAATTCAAATTTCTATGCTTTCCCTTGCGCTGCAATAAAGGAAGAAGCAGCGGCGAATATAAGCAAGAAACGGAGATGTCTCCATCGCCGAGTAACATATTTCCTCCTTAACAAGATTTCTTCCGATTATGATAACCACTATACTACTGGACTATACGTTTTACCGCGTACCGCATCGCAGGAATGTTCCTACCGTTTTAACAAATAGATCTTCGAGCGCGAACTCCGATATATCATTTGCAATTATTTATTATTATTATTATCTTCCATCTTATGTCTTTTCGTATTTCAAACAAAAAATAAATATAGGAGTTTTAAATTAGATAATATTTTATATTTTTCAAAACTAATTTCCTTCAAGATAAAATGACATGATATTATCATTTATGTCATGATAGCCTACTATCGTAACACAGCGAATTAGAAAAATCTGCAAATATAATTAATGCTAAACGACGGCTCTAATGCCGAGTTGACGCGTCGCGACAAGCAGAGAACCCGAGAATCACTACTGCGAAGCGCGAACGTGCGTTATCAAGTAACATAATCCCTGTGCGAGATAACCGAATGGCGGTCGCACTTGAATAACTGCTGACACAAGGATCGACGAAGGTGGCTTAACGCGAGAAGATTCGTGTCGGCAAGGAGGAAGAAACGAAAGTGCGAGAAAAGGACAAATTTACCGGAGAGGGAAAAAAGCATCTGACACCGCCCTCGCAAAATTTGCATGCTAACGAGGCAACACGGTCAGGCCTTCCTCCGGTCGATGAAGTTTTAATTTATTCATGACGAACACCTTACCTTTCCCCTCGGGATGTATTATTGACACAGCGCGAAATGCTAAGGATATCGGCCGGAAATAAAGAATGACGAGCACACTCGAAGACTAACAGTTGCTAGTTTTCAAAACTACCTACGAGATTTATTTTTTACATATCTAAATCATTAACATTGGCTAAACCTAGTGCTTCTGATTTCTATCAATGCAATAACATGAAAGATAAAAGCTTTTAAGCTATAAAAGATTTTCTCTAAACGTAAAAAGTGGTGTTGAATAAAAAAAACATAGACGATTGGTTTAAGAAATCAGAACCGATAATCCTTCCTTAATCCTTCATTAGTCAGACAGAAATAAGAGAAAGTGAACGAAAGCAAGGTCCGCCAAAGTTATTAACGCGCGTGCACCGCCCGCGAGTTCCCAAAAGTGTTAGGACTCGGATGCTCGCACGTCGAGAACTATCGGGAATTGACGGCACGTAGCGGGATCTTTAATTAATGGAAACGCCGCAGTACAAAGCCGAGATTTCTTTTTTCCATCAACGGCGCGAGATCGAGCGGTACGAAAGCCGCGTTCAGTCGCGTGCGAATAAACGAATTGTGCGGAAAAGGTGGGCGTGGAGGATGAGAGAAGCATCGAGACTTCGCAAGGAGAAGAGGACATTGTCCCGGGTTCGTTGCACTGGAATGACCATGAGCGCGATTTCGCTGAGTGATACCGAGCCGCGCTGCGATTCCCGAGATCACGTTGATTTAATTGGCCCGCTCGGACGCGACGTGTCCATCAATCAGCTGGCTTTTTCTTCACAGCTGATTGGCTGACTCTCTTAGCCGCTGGAAGATAAGGTAGAAACTCCGGATTCATCCGCGGACGGTAAGGAAGTGTGCCAGGGAAATCAAACAGTGCACCGTACCGACCAGAAATAAGCCTCTCATAGACCGCTTCTGTCCAAAAATTATTCTCCTACGAGAGCCTCAGCCTCCTTTGAACATCGATAAAAAGCTCCCTCTCTTCCCGGGCGGTCAAGAATGCTCCGAAAAAATCCGAGAAAACCGGAGAACAATTCGAACATTTGAGAAAGAGTTCTCGAGACTTTCCACGATTACAAGATTTTTCCAAGCACTCTTCGTTACTTGAGAGACAAATGCTTAAATTAAAAAAAAAGAAGAAGAAGAATGCTTTTCTCTGAAAATTGGCATTCAGAAGAAAGATATTCGACGCGCTTAGCTTTGCAGCACTCGTGACGACACGCATCGCGTTTCACTGCAAACTTTTGCCAACGCTTGTACGCGGCCGCGATTTGAATTACAATCGGAGCGTCCCGCCGTCCCATGGCCGTCCATCCGCCGTTCGCTCGTCCGACACCTCTCGTTAACCACCCACCATTCCCGTGTAATTTTATGCTAAATTTCCCGCCATCGTGCCCCCACGTTCAGTTTTTCCCGCGAGTTATTTTCCTCTCCTTTTTCCTCATCCTTTCTTGCCTCTTCTCACGTGTTGCCGAGCCAGTGGAGCAGCCATGCTTTCGCCGGTCTGCTGCCTCTTCCTCTTTCCTACTTCCCTTTCCTTTCCTGTCCTTTCCTTTCCTCTCCTCTCCTCTCTTCTCCACTCCCTCTTCTCTCTTCAGTCCCCATCGTCTTTTGCCTGCTGTTCTGTTTTTAATTCACCGTCCCCTTCTTCACGCGCCCCTGCGCCAGATTGCTCGGGACGATAATCAACGGATATTCGCCGTGTTCCTCGGAACAATGGCAAGAAGAGGAACCTGGTGGAACGAGAACCTCTTGACACAGCACTGGCTGGCCTTGGCCTTGACGATTTCGCCGCGTAGTCCTGACGGCGACGATCACGCGTCTCTGGTATTTTACGTGAGCACATAAGTTACACATACGCAAAACAAATCGTCCAAGGTGCATGCGATTCCCTTTATTTGGTCATCGACCGAAATAGAATCGATTGAGAAATACGTTTTATAAATGAAACGCATCGCGAGGATTGCATTAGAGAGGAAATGGCGATACTCTCGCAAAGAACTTTTCATCTTCACTTTTGATTCATACAGATTTTATTTCGATCTGACAAAATTACATGTACAGCAATAAGCAATAAAATAAAATAAATATAGCGTATTTTAGAAAGATGCGGAGAGAAAATGTTGTAAAAAGCGACCTGAGCTTAAACCGGATCGATTGCTCAATTTATAACCGGTGGTCGGATGAAAAAAGAAACGCGACATGAGGCAATGACTTTCCCCGTTTTAATTTTCATCATGTCGCCAACACGTCGCCTTTCATAAAATCGTCATAAATCTTGGACCTCAAAACAAATGCAGTTCGTTTAGAGAGAACGAAGCAAAGTTCGCAAGTTCATGAAAAATAAAACGAGTCGGAATCCTCCCCCAGAATTAATTACCTATTCTTAACCCGTGCACGCATCAAGAAACAAATTAACAAAGCAGTCCACTTTAATTACGTTGACAATGCGTCGCGTATTTTTGCGGAAGGATAACGAAAGGCCTGCAAGGACGATCTAAACAAAGATAAATATCGGGACGCCGAAAAGGATAAGAATAAAGTGACGCAACTCTCTTCCTTCCTCCTTCTCCTCTTCCCTCTCTCCACCCTCTTCTCTTTCTTTTCTTCGCAAGTTCATAAAAGATAAAATACAACGGCCTAGATTTTCCCAGGATCGATAAAGGCTCGATCGTTCCCCGCGTAAATTCTAAATTCGTAAATTCTTAGATAAGGACTCTGTGATCGAATCGTAAAATTCGTAGCAGAACCACGTTCATCTCGGTGGAAATAAAATTTTCGAATAGAAAATCAATGGAGTGAAATATACGACATCCTTTCATAGGCCACCCCTGGACAATAAACGTCACATTGCATGTACAACCGATATCCGGAGAGCGCTCGCACGAGCGAGCGAGCGAGTGAACGAACGAACGAACGAACGAACGGAGGAACGCATACACACAACTCGTTTTTACCGCCACTTGTTGGAGCACTGCCATATGTCGTCGAGACGAACATGCGTGCGTCTCGGGGATACACGTGTGCGTGTACAGCCTCGGGCAAAAATTGGCAAACCAATGAACAGTAACAATCTCTAAGCGGTAAAATATCTTTCTTTCGGTCAGAACGAGATCTTTGCTTCTTATCGTATTACCGTGTATCACTCCGCTACAACGTAATTCCCCGAATTAACGATATACCAGTCGGGATTAATGCGCCACTTGTTTGTATTACTGTAACGCGTCGTAAAATATTAAGATCAATCTACGAAAATGATATTGCGAAAAGGTATTTATCGAGGGATATTGCGATAAAGACGGCAATCCAGAAGAAGGTCTACGATGCGTGTGGCCTGCGAGTAATTTCATAGGACATGACCAGACTTCTGAATCGGCTCGAAACGCGAATCCAATTGACCTAACAGGTCGCGGGCTGAGTAATTGGCAATTGTCGGCCAACGTTGCCTCGCTCATTCGTCTATCACAACGAGCGTTCTCAAGTCGCACCTTCCGCCCACCTTGCACTTTTCGTGAGTACCTTGTCAACGTTCTATTTATCTCGAAGCTTTTAGCTCGACGAAAAGAAATATTTGCGTGCTCTTTGTCGCGAGGATGCAAAATCAATCGATAAGGATCTGGACAAAAGGAATTTTGTAGGAACAATATATCAAAAATATATATTGAAAAATTAACTGCACCTTGATATACATAGTGACGAAAAATTACAATTATTACGGATGTAACTATTCATTGTAATAATTTTTTACGTCTTCCAGCGAATTTAATATCAGGATGTTTATTCATGTTAAGTCTTATATAAAGATTGCACGTTGTTACGATCGATTCTAACAAAAATCAAGCGAGCTGAAAAGGTATTGGTACTTTACTGAGAAGCACTGCCATCATCCGAGACATATAAGGAGACAAAAACCACCGGGCATTCAAAGTCACCTAGAACCTGTATTGGGGTGGGTAGATTTGCCAGTGTTCGAAGCGCTGGAACATCGAGAAACGAGACAAGATCCGTGAAGAAGAAACCGGGCGAGTCTCTCTCTCTCTCTCTTGGAACGAGACTATATTTCGGTCGAGCGCCCTGCGCGAGCAGGGACACAGTGGATAAATAAATTTCCGGTCGGCCTATTCCTGGCAAGAAGTAAATAATTCGCCGCGCAACATCGGCGCCGGGGCGTGCGCCGATTGGCGATGCCGCCGTTCTGTCGCGGTAAAAATCTATTCTCAGTGACCGACGCCAGACGCGCGGGGACAAATTCGCCGTATCGAATTTCCGGCATCGAGCGAATCTCGCGAATCCACAACTCACACGTGACTCACGTTATTCCGCACGTAGCACGTAGAGTCAATCGATGATGAGCGAATCGCGATGCCGCCGTTCGGTTAAATGCCATCATTTCCTATTTCCCAACAATCGACAATCATTACTTCTTCTTACCGATTGCATCTAAATGTTGAATGCTTATCATGCCGAACGGCCGAAGACCAAAGTCACAAAATCGATGAACCGACTATTCTAAGATATGCTTATATCGACCGAGGAGGGAGTCATTTCGAAGGTCAGAGGCATTAGATAGTGATATCTATGTGGGGAGCTGCGTCCGACCCAGTTTCAATAATTCAGAAGACTGACTGGCCAACGCCGCCGCGGTGTCTGTGGTCCCTACCGATGGCCTGCGAACGGTCTCGTGCAGCTTTTGCTGCACGTGCAACGACTGCATCGACAATGTACACGTGTCCGAAACGCGATGATTTCCTATTTTATGCAAGGATAGTACGTGCTCCTCCTAAACGCAATTTTCGACACGTTGATGCGGAAATTTCCTGTCGTAAAATGTTTATCGGCTCATCGATTTTCCAACGTGCAAATTCTAAATGCCTCTCGTGTCTTATTTTTATTTTCCTTACGTTCCCCAATCAATTATTTCGCATATAAAATGGCTTCAATAAACGTGCCGCGAGAATTATTCGATTTACATGAAAATTGTATGTAGTTGGCTATTTTAGTGTCGTGGTTGATTTCGAAAAATTAGATTTATTCTGGAAGGGTTAAAGTTTGGTTGCGCCGAGTTACGTCATTTGCTCGCAGCTAAAAGCGGAAGTTGCTAACTCGATTAAAAAATTGCACTGGCAGCTACAATCTGCGAGTTGGAGGTGGCCGTTTCCCTGGTAATTCCATCGGGCCACTTTGCGTGGATATAGCAATTTCGTTCTTATCTGCGTCACCGCACGAAACTGTTGGCCAACTGACGTCGCGACCGTTGCGACCGCTAATGAGAATGAAATACTTTTATTGGAAGAAATGAATGTCGATCGTCTTTTTCTTTGACGTTAGCGCGCGCGCAGCCTGAAACTGAAATCCGCCGAAAAATGTGTGTCGTTTGACAGGGCGTCACCCTGATGAATTCCCGTCAGTGACGGGAACAACAACATACTTTTGCCAAAAACGCTGTATCTCAAATGTTTCTTTTTTGCGCACCCGAGTGAACGCCGTCCAAAAATAAAAACCCGCCAAAAATCCGGTCATTTCGGCAAAACGCTAAAAAAAATATGCCGGTACAGCTGCTCGACTCGCGTAACTGACAAAAAGAATTCGAAACGCCAACGTGAGGCTGATTGGCCCTCGGCCAGCAAACCGACGCCATGTAATTCGATCATCGTGTAAACTTTGCGGTTCCGAGCATTTATGTAATTCTCGCTATTCCCTCTGTTACATGGTTTTCCTTTTAGCCCAAGAGTCGATCGGCCGATTGCGTCCCTCGCCACCAATTTCACATTCACACAAGTTCTAGATGACATCCGCCGAATCGAATATCTATCCCGTAGCTTTACTTCATCAGCGTGATAAAGTATGAAAATATGCAGAAATGTTTATTGCACACGGCCAGCGCAATAATTGCCTTAATGTAACGGTAATCATTATTACTTATCTATCATGTTTGAAGTTGCACATTGTAATTTCACCAGCGGCCATTGCATCAGCGTCAAAATTAATGCATTCTTCATTAATAAGAGTCACTTAATGTTGCATAAAGACTGCTGTTTTATGTCGGTTCCCGTTAATACGATTAATTAGATTTAATAAACCGTTCAGCTGGGCCAGATAAATAATCCATTCTCATGTACACGACGCGAATCAATCGATAACGTAACCGCAGCAATCACATTCGTAAATTTAGCTGGTTTAATAATATTCATCAGCGAGACGTAGTATGTCGACGAATCACGAAATTCATGCAAAGCGCGCAGGCCGAATATAATTACACTATGCTCGATCGGGGAATAAAGGCGATTTAGATTTAGTAAAGGGGTAAATTTTACGTCTGACCGATCGGCAAAAAATAAACTCCCTCATATACAGCCAGGAACGTCGACGAAATAATCAACGTTTTAACAAATAAATTACCGATCGTTAACAATAAATTATTTTTCCTATGAATAATCCTTCAGCGGGCTGACGCAAATTCCGAATCCAAATCGCGCACTTGGTCACTTTGAAATTTGTTCGATTCCGCATGCGATCACCAATTTGATTAAGCAAATACGGTATCGATGGACCGATATGTATATATTTACAGGCGATCGAATAACTGGCGCGCTTTACGCGCAGGAGGACAAAGAGATGGATGACTGCCCATGTGTTTTTTTCGGAAGTCGATTAACATTTGAAGAGAGCGACGAAAATGGGAGACAGTTTCCCCACTTGATCCGAATAAAAACACACTGCAAACTATTGCGATGAATGAACGTTTTCCAAAGGATAAACGGTGTATGGACCATCGCATATATAAATTTATTAATTTAAAATAATATATCCTTCTCTCTTGTCATATTTAACTACTTGCAATCTATCGCGAGATTAACAGGATTCATTTCGCCTCGAGTAATAATTGTCCAACAGTCAGGACATAATTAAAAAATTGACGCGTCATAAAATGCGATTAAAAGGCGTTAAAATCGTATTTTTCGCATATCCGTCGTTAGAACATAATGAAACCTGTTGAATAGCCTGGCACAAAAAAATCAACCGAGTCGTAATTACAGAAACGCTCTTTCTCTCTCTCTCTCTC
>JAJVSH010000003.1:2632050-2691104 GCA_021460005.1 Tetramorium alpestre | reverse complement strand
TCTCTCTCTCTCTCTCTCTCTCTCTCTCTCTCTCTCTCTCTCAGTCTCTAATGCTATATCACTTCCCCACCCATTGATTATATATGCGTAAGATTAGTACGACGTGTGGTGAATTTTATGGAGCACTTCGGTGACTGACTCATCGACCAAGATATTGATTTCTGGCAGTTCTTTCCCCTATGTAGCTGATTAGATCGCGTATAAACGCCCGTATAAACTCGCTTTCGTGCAATTCAATCGATCGACCGTATAACTCACGCTACAATCACCACGCAAATACATGGTCTGATATTGTTATAGCTTTATTTAAGCATAACTGTACTCTGTCTGACAGATATTTAAAAGTCACACAGAAAGCATTGAAAAAAGTTCCTTCAAAATAATTTCATGACTTGTATCTCGACATTACAAGCATTAAGGAGAAATCAAAGATATATTAGGATCGATCAAATAAAAAGTAATAAAATAAAATCCGAGTATTATCGAAAATATAATCTTTACCTACTTAAATGTTACATATAAAAAAAGAAAATTGTATAATGAAATTGTTAGCTCATTTAATTTATCATTAAAGTCGATCTTTAAAGATGAAAGAAAAAAATTGTGAGATACTGTTATTATAAGCCCGTAATCGCGCCATTAAATTTTTAGCACGAGCTCCGCCGAACTTTCCATTGTTCGAAGACCGACACAATCCTACGCATGACGTCAAAAAATGTCGGACAAGGTTACACGGGTGAACCACGTGGAACGAGCGAGATCGCGATGACGTTTTCATCCGATTGCTAGCGACATTTCGGATATGCGAATTTCCGCGTATAAAAAGAAACAAGGTGTTGCCCCTCGTCCCATCGAATAATGCACAGAATGCGGAATTCACTTTCTAATATCGCGTGCAATAAAGATTCTATAGGTGACATCTGTTCGTGTAAGCCATGCAAGATTCGATAACATCCCCTCACACATGCAAGTGTGATTTAATGAAATTTTATCAGTTACCAAAAAAATATATATCAAAAGTAAGATTAAGGTTAAGGCTGAACCGAAGGTCGCGCAACAGGAGAAACTTCTGCTAAAAGAAAAAAAAATCATTTTCCTCGTACGGTAATGAGCTGGCAATGAATCTTCAATGAAGCGTGTAATCAGTAAACAATTCCGATTGCGTAATTCGTAATTACTTGTGCTTTACGCAAAGTTACACGTGAGAAATTAAATACATGATAATATGTATAGACAATCCGCGATGATGCTGCGTTCACTTTAAAGGATTGAATTTTCCGTCACCTTCGGAATTTTTATTTAATTCTTCCCCGTATAGAAAATGCACAAGGATACAAGAGATGTTAAATTAGAAATGAACATCGCGCGAGGATTACATGATGCATACTCTTGATGCCTTTAAGGTCGCATCCGACAGTGGACTTAAAGGAGGAGACTTCCGTCGTACGGTTGGCGAATTTTGATCGATCAAAGAAAGTATTTTCGAACGTGTTCGCCCGCACACGCAGACACGACTCCAGACGCTGACGCATTGTGCATACATTATTATTATTTTTTTTGTTACCGATGGTTCTCAGTCGTGAATCCTCAAGGTTATTCCGAAAAGCGCTCATTGTGGCGCGCAGTTTGAGTTGTTAATCTCCTAATTATTATTAATGAATACATGTAATTACAAGCTTAATCACGAGAATAATTATGTATAAAATGCATATTCATTATTATCTAGTCTACAAAATCTAAATCTAAATATTCCGCACACTTGCTGTTTAAAATTAAAATTAAAAACTACATTGTCAACTATAAATTTATTCAAAATTAATGTCGACAGACATAAAGAGTTATCCGATATCTATTAATATCTCCTGTATTCTCCTGTACATCTTGTCTATCTGAATAATTGACGATAGACGACTGTACTGTATCTACATGCTTTAATCTCGCGCAAAACGTCGGCGCTTGCAGCTGCACGCGCACGTCCCGGGTATATAACGGACAAATACGCACGCAAATAGCCCGTATGCATATTTATATGCAATACGGCTCGTTGTTTTCGCCACACTCGCTCGGATAATAACGGACCGTTAATATTTGCACGTTACCGAGGCGATGCGCGCGTGCAAAAGTGAATAATATGCCGCATTAGCCAGCGCGCGGGTGCGCGGTCGCCAAGCCTCGTCGAATAGGCTTATCGAGCAGCTACCGGTTCGTTTATAATTATCATTTTCCCGTCGGCGTTTTCCAAGTAGGTCGCGTTTTGCGTTACATGATTACAACTCGCGCCCGAGGCAAAGGCTATTTGACTCGCGTACCTTTTGTTAACTCGACAACGCAATTAATTGGAGGTAAAATTCCTAATCGATTGATCGACGGTGCCTACGTGCGTATGTACGTGCGCGCAATCGTTCGCCAACCGATCCAAACATTTTACTACGTACGTTTGCGCAACTCAACTGTTACCTTAAATAACTATTATCTGAAGTAACAATCTTAATAACGTGACAAAAATTTACTTTCTTAATATTAAAAAAATATTAAAAAATTGCAAAGACTTTCGCTACGAAAAAAATAAAAATAAAATTAAATAATTTTCGTAGAATTCCAAGACTGACTCTTCCAAAATCCATCATCGTAGACGAAAAGAAAATTATTTTGATCGCAACGCTTGATCGAGGAATAAGGGGCGAGTAGACAGAAAGAGAGAAAAGCGAGGATGAATTAACCGGTTTGAAGAATGTCGACCCTCAGACGATCGAGCCACGAAAAACACGATAAGCACCTGCAGTCCTTCGCCTGTATTACTCATACTTGTTCAAAATTCAAAAAAATTCTATATTCGTCGTTCGAAATGCATTACAGTCGCGACAATGGATTATTATGCACCATAAAGGCAAACAACGACAAAAGAAATGCCAATGAAACCAATGTAAGCAAGACAAGATAGAAGTAAAAAAAGAGAAGTAGAAAAGGAAAAAAAAAAGAAGAAACCACTTTGAGAAACTGGTTTCGAGGAATCATTACACGTTTCACGAATACATGGGTCTTCGTTTTCTCGAGGGTTTCGATTCCGCGGCCTTGAGCATTTCGGGAAATTATCCGAAGAGAAGTTACGAAGAGAAGTTACGAAAACGTGGTCCGCACTCTGAATACGCGCAAACACGTGGTCGACATGGGGAATGCGATCGATACTTTGAAAGTATCGCAGGTCTAGATAGGGGAAACTATCGCGCGACTAAGCTATTAACGCGAAAATATCAATGCTGTAATATCGATATTTCATGTGTACACTGATATAATTCGCAACGTACGTGAAACTATTTCACAGGCAAAGTATACTTTGGTTATTTAGCATTGATAGTCTACCAAAGGCGAGGGTTAGGTACGACACACTTTTTATATGTATACAGCGTGAAATGTCGACACAACATAACGCAGGACAGTAACAGACATAATCAAATCCTTATGCATAAATAATTAATTGGAAAAGAAAAAGGGGATTTGCGAGAGACATTGTTGACCAACCTTCGAAAGAATAAGATGGATCGCGCTGTTACGCAAGAATTCTTACGCACACTTGACCTACCAGTATACTTTCACTTTTTCCATTCGGAGAGCAAGAAGGCAAGTCTGTCCGCAATCCCTTTCATGTTTCGTACAGTGAAACACACGAATGAATTGACGAAGGTGGTCGATTGGAATCACCAAGATCTAGAATGTTTCTAGCTCGAAGCGAAAGCACGCCGATAGCGAGGGTGAAAGTTCTGCTATGGAAGTTATCCCGAAAGAACTCCGAGTACTCTAACAAATTCATCTGCCTCTCTTTCCGAACTTATCTTTTTTGCACGGCCCCGTGAACTTTTCGCCTACAACGGTTAGATAAATTCCAAAGTGATTACGTGGATTATATCATCCTCATTACATTAAAGTATTATTATTAACACGACTAGTATCATTTAATCGATGCTATCGAAAATTTATAAAATGTTTGTAAAAAATGAATCCTATTTCAATATAAAATTCTGAATGATATAATAAGATGTAACACTACAAAGTAAGAAATATATGATTCAACGCACTACTGACAAGATTATAGCCTTACTTAATCATATTATACATATTTTATTATTATGTTTATGAAGATAAAAATTTAACTGTGTAATAAGACATGTAAAATTTTCTGGACAGACAATGTATTGAAAATTGTATGCCGTGTTATAGATTTTTGTTCCAACAAGTGAGATATACTCTAACTCATCCCTATCTCTAAAATACTAATGAAATAAAACTTTTAAAAAAGATATGTCGCAAGAATGATAATTCAAGTATAACAAGTATACTTGAAAAAGATATAACAGCAAACTGGTGTCAATTTCCGTAATACCGTTCTCTGCGATTATATTGTATTCGCCATAAGAATACCCGAGTGTTCACAAACATTGCAAATGGTTCTTGACCTCAATGGGTTCTCCTGCATTTATTGTACTTCGCTTACCAGTATTCACGTTGAATTACTGATTGCGTCATTAAGATGAGTATACGTGCATGAGTATAACGAGCTATTTGACACGGACAAGGAGCGTTATGCAAGTTGAACCCTACTGTTTTAAAGAGCATAGGGATTTTGTGAAATGTAAGGGGAAATTTCCTTCTTTTGCTCTTTATTCTCTTCCGCGCGATTTTGATCCGTTTAGATCCGTTACATATCTGTTAAACCGTTATAAATTTCAATCAATCGTGCCCATTATTATCTGAGCTCATCGGTTTATACATATATTTACAAATAGCAGTATTTCAGTTTAATCATTTTTAATATTAATCGAACGTCCGCGAAACAATATTATTGTGCAAACGTATTTTTAAGCTTTCAGAATATTATACGAACGAAATAATATTTTTCCTAAATGAAAGTGTCTTTCTCTGTGTGACACCGTCTATCTGTAATATTTTCCGAGCTGACAATACCATTTTGCACGAAACATACTGTATATCAATGGGTACAAATGACGTCAAACGTATCAGATAACAAACATGCAATATTCAACGCGGTTCGATTATTACATTTTCCACGTTACGAATTTTATCTCTGTAATCCGATTTATAGTACGCACAAAACTGTCCTACGTAACAATATTCTAGGATTAATCATTTCATCAGACCTTGAAATTTATCAGGTATTTTGCGGTATTTTACTGAATACGAGTACTATCCGGATTTACGATCTTGTACATTATTAGACCTTATAAAACTTATATTTGACAAATATTTCGCAATGTTTTACGGAAAATGGAGCCATGTTAAAATTTAAACACGAGATTTTTTCGCAAAGTTCACGAAGGCCTATAATTCGCGAGTTGCCTTTTACTGGGCAAAAAATATCACATTTCTAAAGTTTTANAAGGTAGAAGTAGAAGTAGAAGCGACCCCATTTCGCCAAGAGTTAATTTCTTGAATTCGACGTTGTTCCCCTTTGTTCTCATCCCATAGCTATTATATCGATGGCCTCTGTTCCTCGCTCTCTCTCTCTCTCTCTTTCCTTCACCGGCTTCATCCACCGGAGCGTCTCAAAGCGTGGAGGCGGCTTAATAATTCAAATGTTTACCGTCGCTTTCAAAGATAAGCTGATAAAAGCGTGCACTCGCCTCGAGCCAATATAGGCGGCGGACTTAAAATTATGCGTGTGCGAGTGCGCACATACGAAAGGAACGCGCGGATGTAGCGTGATTCTCGGTAACACACTGCGCGCACATCCCATATACGCAACGGATTAATCTCCGATCGGCACATCCCGGTGCCAAGACGTCACTTTCATTAAATCACCGTCACGCAGACGGTAACCTCGTTTTCGCTGCCGACATACGTACAATGTAATCGAAGAGCGTTGCAACACACACGAGTGAGCGCGACACATTCTAGCTCCGTAAAAACATAAATTGATCATTATTCTAAAATACGCAATTTGCTTTACCTGTTACAAGTTTCGTTATGTAAAACTTGGAAATGGATTGCGCAAGAATTAAGAAAAAAAGAAAAAAGAGATTCTTAAGTGCATATATCGAGAAATATTTATCAATAATAAAGAAATAAAAAAAAATCATCAAATTCTGACTGTTATCGCACGTTGATTTGATAAAAGATAAGAAAATAAAGTAATCTTGGCAAAGTTTCATTACTAAAATTTCATTATTCTGCGCGAAATACCTCGAATCCATCGGTAGTTAAGCTAGTCGAATAGTTTGATCAGTTTCGACTCGACGAACGCGAAATTTAGGAACAGCTAAACACATGGACTGCGCAATTATGCGTGCAAAATGAAATTGTCCTGTCCACCAATAATCGGAGCGCGTCCATCCGAGCGCGATTATTGTTTCGAAGAGTGCACCGCCGCCGACAATGCTTCGTTTCGCAATAATCTCATCGCGCTGAGTAATACCTTTGCCGAACGGAACGGCGCGACGTTCTCGAATAGAACACGCGACGCATCCAACGCGCAAATTGTCACCCAGAACGCTCACCAGATTATTTCGCGCGACGACGCGAGCCACGCGGCTGTTGCGTGCTATCATGATGCATTTTATCATATGTATAAAATGCTGGGATGTACCGATACAGAAATGTAATGATTATTTATATTTCAAGAACGCCGTTATTTTATAATTGTATATATTTTTTATATATTCATTAAATTATATTTCATGATTCTTTCGCTATCTCTTACTTCTCATATATATATTTTAGAATAATATCTGAAATACCGAATATCTTAATTAAGGATATATGTATAAGCTGTCAGAATTTCTTTATACGGCATGAGAGATATTATAAGAGTTCTCGAGATCTCGAGTTACATACTACTATCAGGTCTTTTGTATAATGAGTTAACTACTAGAACTATTTGCACAAATTTATTTCTCATAAGAGAGCATACTTTATGACACTTGATAAAAAAGCTATCATTTTATTTTTATCGCGAGACATATGCACGTCACTAATCGCAAGTTAACGAGTCGCTGACGGGACAGGCAGGTGCAGCTCTTCAAAATCGCGACAGTGAAGCGTCGGTAATAATGTAAACACCGGTGTCTCGAGCGTGTGCGAGGCTCCAACAGCTGTACTCAACCGTTCTGGGGTTCTGCTAGAGCGAAACCAACGATTTAGGACACAAATGCAGGCGCACCAATTTCCGAATAACCTTTCTGCCGGTTCGAAAGATTGTGCTCGTGAAGTGAGCCATAGACCGGCCGACCAGAAACAGTTCGACGAAAATGTTGAGTTATGACCAGAGATATTTGACGTAAGACAGCTGCCGGTTATTCGACCGGAACTAATAAACGATCGCCGGCCAACGCGTGGATTTAAGAAATACTTTGCGATATTACGTGTACAAAGTGTTGAATTTTCAAACTTGAACTTCCACAGAAATGGATTAAGAAAATAGGCGAGCGATTAATGCATATCATATTAGTACGAGAAAGTTTTCATACAAATTTTTGCCGAACCAAGAGGATCAAAACTGAAATTTAATTAAAGTTAAATTCTATTAAAAGTATCTTGCTTTTCAAATATTATAACAACGTAGTCGACATAATTTTACATGAAGCAATTTAGATCTTTTACATTACATTAATAATCAAAACTAATCCGAGCTTGCGATTTATTGACATTCTTTTCAGTTTAGCATTATAAACAGAGACGTAAGATTGAACTGACTGGCGTTAATCTAAATCAGAATAGATGTAAGCCAGTCTTAATATCAAATAAACGCTCCACGGGATACAATAATCGAACTGCTTTTGGTCTGTGATTGTAAAGCCGATCTATTTGCCTGCAGTTGAACGTCTGCTCAGAGTCACATTAATGAGTCTCGGAATGTAACAGACGAGCAGTAAGGGATTTGTTGGCCCTGACACACATCTGTCATGATTGAATGTTCAACAAGTCCCAAAGTCGTTGTTTTTCCCGAAAAAAATTAAAAATATATCAGTAATAATGAGTTTCCAACATGCGATAACCAGGTATTTACAAAAAAAAGGATGAAAAATAAAAGAAATGCACGCTCGTTTAAATGTATAAAATACAAGCATGTATAATCTACAGGAAGTAACAAAGTTACTTCTTGAATTATATCCCCTTCATAGATTCTGCAAAAAAGAGAGAAAGAGATATTCAACCGCAAATCAAATTATGAAATCGCGCTTCGCTAGATCTATTATAGAAGTCATTCTCCGTTATTTTTCCGCGACTGTCACTATGCCGCGACATTTTTATCGCGCAAGAATATCGGCGGCGGCGTTCCACCGAGCGGTGGAATTAATTAAGTATCTCTCTCCGCTCAGTGGGTGGACGTGCGGGATGGCGAAATTACTCGCTTCCTGGTTGAAGAGCCTCGGCGTGTTCGCCGACGCGAGAACCGATGCGCGTTGAGCGCTCCGTTTACATCGCGTCATTTTATGTAATAATTAAGATTATCGAGAACGGTAAATTACCGCAACCGCGAATGATGAGAAGCTGGGTTAGGTTTCTCCTCCATTACATCCTTAAAACGTCATTTTCAAAACAATCGGGAATCCTATGCGAAATGTATCGCGCGAAAGTCTATTATTTTAATATTTGCAAAACCAAATACGGTATCGCAAAAATTCCAACGTGACAAGAATTTTCCATCCATCTGCACGTAGAACGACTAATCCATTTTATCATGTATATACCAAAAAACCATTTTCCACGGAGGGATGTATACCCAAAATACGCATGATAGCGAGAACGCTTCTGCGGCTTACGCGTAACAAGAAATTGATTTTCAGCGGCGAGGAAAAAAACAAGAGAGAAACAGAGAGGGAGAGCAAATCGTTTTCGCCCGCGCAACCAAAAATCGTGCTCTCGGCGCGCAATCTCGGTAATCCGATCTAATTAACGAGGAGACGTGATCGGATCATCGGGCGCTCGCATTATTGGATACGCTGCGTCGACGATCGGCGGTTTTGTACACACAACGAAATTGTTTTCGAAACTGGCCGACAAACGACGTCGATGAACGGCGCTCCGCTCCGCTTCGCTCCGCGACTCGTGGCGTTATTTTCAGCGGCTCGCCGCTATTTCGCGACGCTATTCTGCCCATTTATTTACGGCACGGACGCGACGAACCAACGAATCCTTTATTCCAACCGCGTTTCGAAAATCGGGATCAATGTTTGATCAGGATGTTACAGATTATTGCATCCGGCGCGACACCGCAACTCGGGACATGCATATATATATTTGCGACCTATATTTTTGCAAATTAATACAAATGAGATTCCGCTAGATCACACGTTCAGATAAAGTAGAAAGAGAGTCAATGAAAATCATTTGCGCCATGCCATTTAAAATACAAAATTCATGATAAAAAATGCATTTCTATTTAGGAGCACGCTCGAGCAAACATTTGATATCACAAGAAGAGAATTAAGACTGCCGTGTGAAGAGTTTCGAATAAAACCGTGAGAGCTTTTCACGACAGGACGAACACCATTAGCACAGCTGAAGCGGAATAACCGGCGATCGGCCGCGTATTCACAATTATTAGCCCGTCCGTTAATTTGTCGTTCCCGTCGACGACAGGCCGTCTCTACGAAAGACAGACGGGCCTGCGCCGTGAGTATTACGGCGGCGGTTAATTTTCAGTATCGATCATCCCGCGCGCAACGAGGGCGATTTAATTAATTAATTTCCCGCGACATGAGTTACGAGTACCCTGTTGGACGTTCGATCGCCCAGGAAAATGGAGCCGGCCTTCCCGGAGGCGCGCATAAATACTAAGCCTCTCATCTGCGTGAACGGAAAAAAAAAACGGCGTATCGACGGAATGGATTCGTGACAAACCACGAAACGAGGAAATCGACAAACAAACGTACACGAAGGAGCTTACACTCATAGATACGTGTTGCACCCGTTTTTAAAAAGTATTATAAACGAAGATGGACAAAGTTCTTTGTAAGACAAAACTTGGAACGGTAAAACATAAGCGTTTACTTGCAGCGCGAACGCACGCGTGAGTTAAGAGACTCTCGCGTGATGGTGGCTCTTAAGTTACACTCGTTTCATGCCGAATGAAATTGCGCACCATCTCCCGCGGAACATCACGTCAATGCCACGCAAACCCGTGCGTTGCTTATTTTTCCACGGGATAGTTTCCGGTAGATGTTTACCCGAGCGGAAGACTCCGACTGAGGCAGAGAGACACGGAGAAACAGAGATAAAGAGAGTTCTTTTACTTCTATCGCAATGTTACCCCCTTCCGCGGAAAGCTGGCCGGCGGTTTGGAAACCGCAAATCGCGAAACACGGAAATCACGCAGAGAGGGAGGGAGAGCATGGGAATACCGACGAGCAATCGATTACGAGAGAGGAATCGCACTCTTATTACTCCAGACAACCGCTTTGCGAAGCGTTGCAAAACGAACGCCACATCGATCGACAGCCGATGCGATCATAGACAAATAAATACTGGAAAGAATCCAGATTGACAGCTATAAATATGCGGATGCTCGGAAATTCGAGAAGAATGTGTTCAGCGGCGCATATGTAAAAAAATATATTATGAAATATATATTATGAAAAAAATTCAATAAGAAAAAATACAAATTGTACATTTCCTCGGTGCCGGATGTTACGCGTATCAAATCTTTTTATTAGAAATTCCTGTTGTCTCCTTGCGCCTCCTGGGAGGAGTTCCCAGGCATAATCCGTGCTTACAAATCTCGAATCACGGAAGAAAAATCGACGGGGCCGCGACACGACGACCATAAACGTCGGAATGGAAAAATATGATACGCCTCGCGAACCCAAAATACGAGAGTTTCAAGTCCGACGTAAAGAAAATAGAAGAGAAGAACTTGAAAAGGAAATATTCCACTCGCGCGACGGAGAAGGAGAATTGATGGATTGCTTTGCGGGAGTCGGACGACCTTGATGATCAAAAGAGCTCGCGCAGACCACGTGGGTGGCGTTTGACTTAATGTCACTTAGTCTTGAATTTTAGAAATATCATAATTACGAAAACGCTAATTTTACAACGACAGTTTTAAACAATCTTCTTCTGCTGTTGCTAAAGAGGACAAAAAAGGCAAAAAAAATCTGCGTTTAACAAAAAATAATTAAGACAATAAATGACGGAAATTCTAAATGCATTAATGTTAAAGAAAATTTTAACGTTATCTCATTCGCGTGTTTCAAATTTCTTGGAATATAGTTTGTGGTTTGAAAAAGATATCGCGTCTTTGTTGGCGAAAGAGCTATTATGCCGTATCAGTATAGAAAGTAAACAGCGAGATAAAACCAAGCTGAGTTTACATTACAATCTAATTATCATGAAATCGATGGCTACAGTCCCAACGAAGATAACAGTAACTGCATTTAGCTCTCGCGGAAATGTCTCACGGAAGGAAAGGTTATTAACTTGTAAAAAAGTGAAGAGACCAAATTGACCTTCCGCGCTTAATAAATCCTTTAATATCTCGGTTATGGGAAGCATTTAGTCGTCTCGTAGGTCCCTAAGATCGTTCCAGCGCATGCTCAACATTCTCGGCATAGGGTTCCCATAAATTGCGAGTATGATACGTCCTGAAAACGTCGACCGGAGTGCTTTAACACTAAACGACGAGAAGAAGAACAAAAAGAAAGAAAAGATTAAACGGATGACACGTCGGATCGATATCAAGGTAAAATGAGACACCTAACGTGCGCAGCTCGTAGTGTAGCTATAAAATATCAGCAAACGAGTTTTCGCAAGCTGTCAGCGCTTCTTTGAAATTCAATAATAATTCTATAACTAACCAATAAAATTCATCGCCAGTTATCCAATAGCGATAAAATTGTATTTCATACTGTTAATACTTCCATTAAATATCGTTTCCATTAATTCTCCGCGTGGTCACAGAAGTCCGTTTTTAATGTAAAAAAAAAAAACAATCTTCAGAGATTGTCAACTTTGAAAATAGAAATAAAATAACATGATTAAATTTGAGCAAATTGAATTCGCGCGTCTCTGTACACAGACTCTTCGGTACACAGCAAAAAGATTTTCGCGTTGGGCAAACATTCTCGCGGACGACACAAAAGCAAAGTCCAGCACGCCTGATGCGCGTTGATTCGCCGAAAAGCATTCGAGGTTAAACGAGGAACTCGACTTCTCTCGAATTGCGAAACGCGTTTCGCATAATGATGAACCGCGGCAATTTCGATATCGGTTGCGGTGCGCGGCGCGAGGGCCACAGGCGGAAAAAGAAGCTCCGGCGATAGCGAGAACCGGTTCTCGCGATTCGGAGATTACGGCAAGGTGATGGTGGCACTGGCAAAAATAGTTTAATAGCACACGAAGAATGCGATATCGTGACACGGTCGCGGTGCAGGTATCAGAAGGTGCATCATCGGAGCAAATAGCCGTCGAACGTTTCGCGAACGTCGATTACCATTCGCGGCACAAAAATATACCCGAGATAGTCTTAGTCATCGATATTCGGATCACGGCCACAATTACGGCCGATATCACCGACCGTGGAATTTCAGGCCGAGGTACGGCGTGAATTACGAAGTAGTTGGCGAACCCTTTCGACACATGTTAAAAAATTACCGAGAGAATATTTTTTTCAATTTCTATTGCTGTAACGTGAATAAAAATGTGTGCCGCTAGATTGAAAATTTCGTACGTACGAAAATTAATCGAAAACATAGGTAGGACATATCCGGAGAGCGATTAATAAATTGCGACTGAGCCTGGCGGCGATCATTTTTGTCCTGCACTGAGAAACTATACCTAATTGAGATTACAGTGAGATTTCCTATTACATCGACTGGCGACATTCGCGTATAAACGCAAAAGGTGTGGTTTCTAATTCCCGAGCAATTACGCGCTACAAGTTGCTTCACTCGTTCATTCGCGAGACTTGCAAGGAGGTACGCTCTGATTGCCGGTTTGCAGCCTAGTTTCTATTGACATTTGACAATGGCGTCGTTGACGATGGCGACAAATCTTGCTCAGCGAGGCACGGGTCTAAGGAATACAAATTTCAACCTCGCGTCTCGAATGTGAAAACGCCGGAATTTCGAAGCAAACTAAGCGAAATAGCGCCGCGTTTTAGGACAAGTTGGATATTTCGAAGCAGAAATTTCTAGTATAATACACTTGGAGCAGGCTAATTGTTGAAAAAAGTTTCTTATTAATTTGTAGTCGTTGCGCGAAATCTTTTACAATCTCTTTTACAATGTTTAATAAAACATATTTTTTTCTTGATAATAAAATACCAACTTTGCTGTTTGATGAATGAATATTATTTCGTGTTACGACTGAAGAGGATTAAACCACTACCCTAATATAGGTATATATCTATATAAAACATTTGTGGAAAGGTCAGAAGTAACCGGGCGATTATTCCGGCAACTTTGTCGCTGGATCGGGAAGAACGAACGCGAAGCGTAGAAGAGGGTCTCGCGCGGAGAACGGGACGTGACTCTCCAAAGTCGCGTGCAGAGGAGGACGGTCGAGTTGCGAGCGCGGGGACGCGCACAACGGCGATTCTCACGATCCTCGAAGAACCTGGCGCACCACGGCCAGGGTACGCGGGGTACCGTAGACCAGGTGCATACATGCATGCGGCGGCGCACGTACGAGGTCGTGGGTTCGAGGAACGCGGCGTTGCGCCGCGCAATGCGGCGCTGCGCCGCGCGAAGCCGCGCGTAACTATGCGCCACCGGCAGCCAAGCCAGACTGCCTACGGCAGCGATTTTTACGCCCACCGCCTCGCAAAAACACGTCGTCTTGTCACCGGGAAAACACGAATCGTTGATACCGACTAACCGCTCGTCGCGTCTCTACCATTCTACGACAACGACGTTTTCCCAGCGGTAAATGATGGTTTCGCGAGATACGTTTGTACGAGTCTCCTCGCCATGGAAACCAGTCGTGTTCTACCTTCGAGCCCCGCGAGACAGCGGAAAATTATTTGCTGGCAGACGCGACATAAATATTCAACGACATTTGACACAAAAAAGCACACAATAGAAAAATAGGCGAGAAAAAAAGTGTGCGGGAGCGCAATTTATAGACTCCTTTTTGCTAAAAGTAAAGATTAATGTCAATACGTCGCTATTTAAAGAAATGAAGCTATATTTGTCACGTCACTCAAAATAAGATGAATAAAATATTTATGCGTGAGGTATGTTGATTCAACCGATTAAAATTTCTAATGTCGAATAGGTCAATATGCCATCTCTTTCGAAGCTTCGTTCTATCCTTAACATTGTTAAATATATTTTTTATTATTGACATAAATTCTTACTGTTGGATCACCTGTGAAAAATGGCACTTTCGTTGTACCAATATTAAAAAATGTATATATTTTTAAAAAATGTCTAAAAAATTAAATATTTTAAAGTTTTTACTTTATTTAAAAAATAAATAAAACGAAGCGGGACGAAGAGAAAATTTCCATAGATGGATGATGCCGTACGTATCAGACGTGTTGTCCTGCTCCGACGCAGTAAACTTACAATTAGTTTCACAATGTTAAAAGAAAGCTGACACGTGCAGTCGGCAACACCTGTTTCCCCTGACGCAGAAGCATATTTCCGCTCGTTTGCGCAAGCCGGGCTACGCTCCGAAAACCGGCGCGAAATCGGGTTTCCGGCGAGCGCGCTCGGGAAGGGCCAAGGCCGAGGGAGCGTGACGAATGGCATCCGTCCCAAGGAGAACAATCGCCGCTCCGCTCCGCGCCACGCCGACGGACGGACGCGATCGTCGATGGAAATTCACGACCACGTGCGGGAACGGAACGGAATGGAACGGAACGGCGAGGGGGTTTCAACGGGCGGTTTCAACGCGACGAACGGCGGACATGCGCCTTTGGCGGCGGCGTGGGCGCGGAGGGAGAAGATCCGCGCGGATTTCGGAGCGCGCGCGCAGCGGGTACGCGTGCGGCCGCGCCGGAAACGCGCGGCTCGACTCCAACGTGGTGCGGCCGGCCAGGTACGCCGGAGACCGAGTCGCGTCGCGTTGCAGGCACGCCGATCGCTAGCCAAATGTACTAATACTAACCGTGTCCACGGTAGGCTCCTAAGCAGCGGCGGCGGCGAAGGCGGCGGCAGCGGTGGCGGCAACGATGGAAGGAATGTCCAGGCGAATTCCGTGGGGATATTCCGTGCACTCGGCTAGCCACTCGGCTTCTCTACCCCTCGTGCTCCCGGTTCTCACAAAGCGCGCGCGACACACGCGGACTCCGAAACGGAGGAGGAAAACTGCCGCGCGACCTCGTCTCTCACGGATTTTTCCAGGCCTCGGACTCGCTTTTGTCGCGCCGTGAGAGAACGACGCGGTGACACACCGTTTGCAAAGTTACGACGACCACGACGACGGTGGCTGCGAACCGCGCTCGTTACGAATCCAAGATAATGTCACGGGAAATACTTACAGGCGCGCGAACACACTCACGCACACACAAATACACAACACACGGGGAGGGGGCGCGCGCGCGTCACGTCGCTTCGTTTCTACGTACGCGTCGGCTATCGGCGAGGAGCCCGTTTTGGAGGTTAGGAAGCGCACGACGACGACGCACCACCGGCTAGCTACTGCTCTCCTTCCTCTCTCCGCCTTTCCCTACAAGCTACGTGCGGCCGCCGTCTCTCTCTACCCGTCAGCCCCTCTCACTCTCGCTCTCTCCCACACGAGCCTCTACCGACAACGACTGTACGATCGCGTCACGTTGTACGCCGTTCATACAACTGAACCGATCGTCCGTTTTGCCGGGGGTAAACACCTAAGTAAACGATAGGTGAAGAGAAAGAGAGAGAGATAGAGAGAGAACGAAACAACAACGGCGAGAAACCGAGAAGAGAAATAAACAAGGAGATGCCAAGCGCCTATGGGCGACAAAGACGAAACACGCACCTCGGCGAAAGAGCGTGCAAAAAGCGAAAGGGGAGGGGATTCTCCGAATACCCTGGTTAGCGATAGAGAGACTCGCGGCCACAGTGCCACACGAAAATGTGTCTCGTACGCGCGCGACGGATCCGGCTGAAAAATTATATATGCACGTCGAAAGAACGAAGAAAGACAGATAAAAATAGAGGCTGGAGCAAAAGAGAGAGAGAGAGAGAGGCGACGCGTTAAAATGCTTTGCTACGAATCGTGGCGCGCCATGAGAGATCGGCCGCGGGGGGGGACGCGCGGCGCGGCGACTCTACGAGCGGGAGAAGGTTAGATACGGCGAAGCGAAGAAGGGGGGAGGAAGGCAGGCTTACCGTAGCCGAGTGTGGAACAGCGGGCCAGGTGCGGCGCGGGGTTACGCGCGAGTGGGGAGCGACACGATGACTCCGTCTCAGTAGAGGGACGCGGGGCGCGTGACGCTCCAGGCGGTAGAGGGGGAACGTAGGCTTCCGTGGGATGGATGGGCAGCGGGGGGAGGGAAAAGCCAGGCTCGCCAGCCGGCAACAGCCGACGCGGCCCGATCTCTCGCTCGCGCTCGCCGCGCCAACGTTAATGTCGTCCTTCTCGTTCTCGCTGTCGCGTCGCCGCTCCGCCGCTCTGCCGCTCTGCCGCCGCGGTGTCGGCGAGCGACGTAGGAGGCACGCCAGGGTGTATACGGGGTGTCCGCGATATTCGTTGGCGATTACGCGCTATTCACCCTTCGGCTCCCCCGGCGGAACGATTTTGTAATGGCGGTTACGAACGCGCTGTTAATGCACGCGCGAACGCCCGTTGCAATTTAATTCGTCGTAACGCGCGGTAAATAATCATCCGCGCAATGTTGCAGGTGTAATGTGTAAACTCGCGTAGAATGCTCTCGCCCCGTAGGAAAGTGGAAATAAATGTTCCGCCGAGGACATTTGCATAATACGAGTTTGCATAGCACACATCTTGACTATATTTGCATAATACGGATCCTGTTTGTATTTGCATAATCCAAATTTCGATTTTATTTCACCGAGTAATATTCTATCGTTCGAAAATAGTTGACGTATCCGCGGAGAATTAGGTGTGTTCGATGCACTATTCATGATGGCCACCGAAAATAATTCTAAATTCATATCATTTTTATTGTAATGTTTCAAGCTCAAGCTCGTCGAGAGAAAATTACTTTTTCTAGATTGCTTACAAAGACAGCTATTAAAACTTTGAAAGAAACGATCGAGTCACGATGATGACCGCGAGACATATTCGCAATCGGTATAAAAAAATTCCCTCATGTTACTTGTACATAAAAATAAATCAGAAAATCGTAATTTCCTTTAGAATCCTCTTGGAATTATTCATCGTTATTAAATCGTCTGTGGATATTAAATGTGCCGCGGATATTCTTCGAGATGTTTGAATCCATCGCAGACAAAGAACACGTAGCAGGGGGAATTCCGTTTTGCTCATACGTTTCACCCGGTATATACACGCGCAGGACGATCACACAGGCGAAAAGAATACGGCTTGGCAAGGTAAGAAACGGGGGCCGGGGAAACGGCGGAATGGGGCCCCGACGAAGAAAACGAGTCGGCGAAACGAGGATAGCACGCGCTGTGAAAAAGCGACGAGAGAGACAAACACAGGAGGGTGGCAAAAGATGGAGCCGGGTGTCCGGGGGAACGAACGGGAGACCTTGTACCGTGCTTTGTGTCGGATGGCAGTTGTGTGAAGGGAAGAGTGCCAGGGCCTGTTGAGAACAGAAGGAGGGAAAAGAGGGGAAGCGGAGGGCACAAGGGCCCTCGACCGTCTGCGATCCATGCGCATAAAGGTCCTCTCATACGACCAGCTTTCCTGATGAAGTTCTCCCCTCCTCGTTTGCCAGCGAGGAACGGGGACCGAGCGAGAAAACCGGATTGCCGCTTCACTTTTACGTTCGAATGCCGGAGTATTTTTCGGAGATGCGCGCGGTGTGTTACTCGATACGGGATCCCCTCCCCCCCCCGTACATATACTTTCGCCGGCAGGTGTATTTTTAGCAGTCGACCTGCGTATTTTTGACAACGGATCCCGAGAGGGGCTTGGACCGATGCCCCTGTTAGATGCCCTCGAGAATCTACGTTGGAATAAAATGCTTCGATCTGTCGGCGATCGAGAGGAATTTTAACCCTCTGATTGCATATACGACGAGAAACAAACGATATTCTAACGAAATGGATCGCGTATTCCGAATTGCATCGGGTGACAAGAGAAAACATTACAGCCTATACTAGAAATGGGTCATTTTTATTATCTAAAACTATAATAGTAACGCGAATGGCATTATTGTTTTTCAAAATCTCGATAAAAATTTCGTCATGAGAGTTTCTATGTAATAAAGCAGTAATATCAATTTTATTTTCACTCCTCGATTTCTTTAACTTTCTTTAAGCAGAGTCGACCGTTTTAATCACGTTTCATTACTTGTCATGTGCTCGTCAGGATTGATTTTCAAAGTGTGAAAGTAAATACTGAACGTGTACTATGATCGCACCGTAATTCTGCAGATTAGTACGTGACGCACACACGCGAGGGAAACGAATCGTAACCGTGGGAGCGCATCAAACGAAACTCGACGACGAAATCGTTCCTATCGTGCGAGAAGCGGCAGTAAACCGGCGTATCATGTATCAACCGACTAATCAGTGAAATTCATTCATTAAGCGTACGTGAAATCCCGCGACGATATTATTGTGCAAGGCGCGGTTTAAAAAAAAATGCTTGCGAGTGTTCAGAAGGCGTATTAAAAGTACTTTTGTAAAAATTACGTAAACACGATCTTACGAAACAGAATTATTATCAGCAAACGAATCACTAGCTTGCGCTTAAGCACGTGTCTATAAATAGTTATATTACTTAGCATTGCTTTGTAATAGTACCGCGAGGCGTTGCCGATTACGTTTACACGTAATAAAATTGTGTCTCGCGTCAAACTAGAAGAGGAAAAAAAACTCGATAAAAAAAAATCCCGAAAATTTATATATTGAAAAGTTAAGATCCTCGAAGTCAATTTGATGAAGCTTTCTCTCAGAACGTACAATGTGTGAGGTGTCAGTTATTCTCACCACGAACAACAGGTATTTCGAGACGTCAGTCTCGTTCCGAAGGCGCGCGATGGACGTGAATATGTGGCGGGACGGCCGGCGCGGCGTCGAGCCGGACAAAGGAAGCGATGGATCGTGCGGCCCTGCGTATTTGCATGGGAACGTACCCATAGGATCCCATGCTCGCACAAAGGACGAGAGCGAGCCACCTTTTGCGCGTGCACGTTTACCTGCGCAGCACGGGCGGGTTTGTACATGTATGTATATCTATGTGTCGCCTCCGTCCCTGGCCCTTTATGCATCAGCGCGGAGGCACGTACGAATGCGGGGGAAAGGGAGGGAGGGAGATGTCTTAAGACCACTTTAAAAAATGTAGGATACCGCAGGGCGAGGGTTCGTTGTTCCCTCTTGGGACAGGGTCAGATCGTTACTTTCCATTTCGACGCGAGGGATACACGAGTCCCTTGCCCGCCTGAGAAGCGAAGCGAAGGGAGCGTGGCTTGCCTTCTCTGTTTGGACTTGTTCTCGACTCGAAAACCCAATTCATCGTCGGGAATAGAGTGGTGCTGGATAAAGACGGAGAGGAATGTTTTATCGAGCCGTGAATTTCGCGCGCGAAAGTCAGCTGATTTGCCAACTCGCGGAAGAGTGGATTTCGATTCGTCACTATTCTGGGTCACGCGACACGCCGTGCGTTCACACACAAATTCTGAATCGTTTCACGTTCAAAGTCGATTGCGCCACCGATTAGCATAATTCAATATTTGGCGACGCTCTAATTCGGCTTAATTCGATTTAACGCCTCGAGTCTGAAGTTTATTCTCGGAATATTATCCTTATAGCGAAAGAAATTTATATTGTATAATAAGATTTATGACGCGCCACGTTTCTTTTTCTCGCGTCTAACGTGAAAATATTGTTTATCGATTATTCATATGTAGTTATTAATGTCCTGTTTACATAAAAGTATTTATCATGCATCGCCATCATCGGAGGCACGCGTACAATTTTATTTGTTACGGATGCGACTGACAATGCGAGTGTATGACGCTCGGTTCCTGTTGTAATCGATACAATTTTATAATTATTTTATCAAGGCTCAAGTCGATTCTATCGAGTGATGAGTAAATTAAAATGTTTGTTTTACAATTAGATAGAACTATCGTGATCGTTTAGGAAAGAAACAACTATAATTTAATTTTTTTAATGGCGCGCAACACGATTATTTTATCGAACCATCCGCGACATCACGCTACATACTCAAGGTCGTCCGTCGCTTTCGTTTCCAGAACAAAGATAAAACAGCTTATAAAATTTGAATAAACAAATTTCTCTGCATCTTATTTGTGCAGAGATGTATTTTATTAGAACGAGATGTAACGTCCACCAGAAATATTTTCAGATAAAATATGTATATTTTTCCAGATAGATTTCTTGATAGAAATTTTAAAAATTTTATTAAAATAGTGAATGTACAAAAGTAGAAGAGTCCATAAAAGTTGACATTGGATCAGCACATCATCGTCAAGATTCATCATAAAATGTTTTAGTGAGATTTCAAGCAAAGCTAAATTCCCACATACATTAGCAAAGTCGATATAAAATGGTGATGACTCATATCATCAGCTGATTCAAGGCTGATCATCCACTCGACTCTATCGAACCACCCAACGGAAATAAAGCGTTTTCATCGATGTCACCCGGTAATAAAGTACGCAAATGAGGTCGGAAGAAATAAAGAGAGATAGATAGAGAGAGGGGGGGGTGGAGCGGGGAGTTCTTTTTCCTGTAAATTTTCCGTGGTGTATTTTGCAGCTTCAAATCCCGAAACAGCACTCGCGACGCGAAAGAGAGAGAGAGAGACAGCGAGTGGGCCATATCTCACCTGGCGTGGAACGCTAAATGCCGCGTTTCAACGTGCGAATTAAGATTTATCGCGGTCGCCGTTTGACCAAGAAGCCTTTTCGCGCCGCCGTAAAGTCTCGACGAAGACTTATGGGTCTTAGTTACTCCGCTGCATTGCCGGTGGCTTTCGGACGAGAGTTTGTCTGATCTTGGAAATCTGATTTTCGTCTTTAAGCATAACCCCAATTCTGCATAATTCCCGATTATTGTGTACTATTAAGTCCTGAAGCATTACCGACGCGAAAACTTTACGGAAACTATAAGTATTCTCTTGTGACTAGGGTTTCATTTCAAGTTTCTTTGAGAATCACGGAGAGAGGGACAAGTCTTGAAACTTGATGAGAACGAACACCTACAATCGCGAATTGTCTTAATGTAGGCGACACTCGCTTGGCACAACTGGCGCCGTTCATCATTTGGATGAGCAGCTAGAAATGCTTACTCGAACGAGCGATTACACTTCTCACGTCCTGGAAAAATCTATCTCAAGTTATAAATCAATCACCTGTTTAGCGAGACCGTAAAGTTTCGCGTAGAGTTTCTATCATCTATTTCTATACGATGTACACTACATATATACATTTAAAATAAACATTTCATTGCAACGTGCGACGTACGTAAATTTTGTCAAGTGAAATCAAGTGAATTTTTTTTTAACTAAACAACGTTAATTATAAAATTGAAACTGATGTACAAATTCTTTATAGAAAATCTTTGAAGACAAATATTTTTTAGTATAAATATATGTAATTTAATGTGAATTTTTATTAGAGACAGCGAGTGCTTTCAACATTGTATTTATAAAAATACAACAACAAAAATCTTTTTAAAAAATATACATGTCAATATCTAATTATTTCTAGCGTTACAAAGATATCTTTCAAGAGTCTCACGTCATCAATCTGTCAGAAAAATAATGTAATCATTTTGAATGAAAGTAAGTTTAATACGTAATAATATCGCACGCGTTCGAGTTGCATGCTTGCTCCGGCGAAAGCAATCGAAGCGAAACGCGAGCGATTAGACGCCTCGACTAGACTCGGCGTTATCGGTTATCCAGATCAGGTAACCATGAACCTGAATTCGAGAACAAGCCTTGTCTTAACCGGTATGCTGTACAGTGCAGTGGAATGAAATATGGCTCTATCGTATATGCCTAGTCGCGTTATTGTCATTCCTTGTTGAAGGAAGAGAAGAGGACAGGTTTACATCTACGAAACTCTTGGACTGGATTATATTTTATCACAACGTCTGTCAAATAAATCGCTCCGCAATCGCGCAATAACAAACTGGGAGCCGAAATTTAGAACGCGTTATGTTAAGAAATATCATCTGGCCTGCGCATCTTTCCACCAACAGGTTTTAACGTTGGACGATTTATCGGATGTCCGTTTCCTACAAATGTTCTTTTATTTACCGCGCTAAGCGTCACAACGGCGACCGGTGTTCGCTGTGATATTTATAACCGATGAAATATCGACGCTTTATACGCCGCATATGAAGATAGATGTGCGTGTATACAAATTTCAAGGCCTTTAAATCGATACTCATCCGGCTGGTTAAATCAGCATTACACGTCTTGTAATTCAACTGAAACAATGTAGGTATCGTTGGAAATTTTTCTACGTATCGTCAAATGACGCCACTGTATTATAACATTCAGCATGAATCATCAAATAAAACATCTTGATATTATACTCTCGACCGCGGCGCGACGGTCACTTTGTAAATTTTTCGAGAAACGTTCGCGAGGCAGCTGAGCTGAGAGCGACGAGCCAGAAGCAAAGAGAACTGAAATTAATCTAAATTAAGTAATGACGCTCCCCTGCTCACTAAGAACGTCGACGTCAGTGTTGGTACAGATCGTTGGCTCAAATCGTTGCAGCCCAGTGACGTATCTTAACAAAATCGAAACGGCAAAAAGTTTTCAAAATGATACAAAAATATATTCTTTTTATTTTCATCGTCATATTAATATTCCTCATGTTATTCATAAATTTAAAAAAATATATTCCTTTTAATTAACATTTATTTGAACCATGATACGTCGGTCTAGACTGATTTTTCAGATTTAACACGTTTAAATAATCAATTAAAACTCTCGACGCAGCAATTACGAAAATGACAAAAAAAATATAAAAAAATAAACAACTTTTTATGCATTTCTTGTTAATTAATGTAACTGATTCAAATATATCGAGATATACCAAGACTGACAATGAGTTATAAAAATTACGGTTGCAACTGCTGCCATTATCGTTGGCCCTTTTTCCTTTTCAGCCTTTCTCGCGTCTTCACGGCATGCACCATCTGCTATGCGCCTCCTGGTTAATTAATCGACTCGTTTATCTGATCCTCTACTTACACTCTGCCTCTTTTTACGTACGTTGCCTCTTCCAACGTTTTACAGACAATACGCGCTGCTTCAACACACGAAACGTGATATATAAATATCGTAAAAAGTATTAGAATCACTTGCGCGAAATTCCAAGCTTGAAGATATAAAATGTAATTCATTCGATCTGTTTATCAATTCTGTTTATTGTAATTTTTCTAATCTCATTTACAGTTGGACTCCTATTAGAACATAAAACTTCGTAAAATTTAATACTTTAATCCGCGTTCCCTTTCAATATTATATCAATTGCTATTCCCGCGAAAATGATTAGTGTTTTGTCTACGATGCCACATGAAATCTGAACGGAAGCGTTACCGTCTTAGCCAAACAATAATTCACAGTGAAAGATAATGACAATCTGACACCGTTGGTGACGGTGCTCAAAGAAAAGGACAGGTTGGCATCATTTCAGTCACTTCTAATTTTGTCGACTAGACATCAGCTGGCCGATTTACTTAATAACCAGCAGTACTTTAAATTCATCTTAAATGGTTTTACGTAAAAATTTCATAGCGCTTGCCTCTGATATCCTGCGATACGTACGCGATGACTCGCGATGATCTATCGAGTGTCGCGCAATCGCGCACGTGAGTACGCCATAAATTGCACGCTGCGAAAAGCTATTTTTGCGGAAACTACGGGAGCGTTAATTGCCGCAGACAAGTCAATCTCACGTAGCTTGCCGCAGTATAGCGAGTTAATTAACCACCACGTCAGAGTCTCTTACTAAACGCGGTCCTAGAATCTGGCTTCGAATCCTCTCTCTTGCTCGTGATACATACCTACCCATCCACCCGCCAGTCTATCTGTTTCTCCGACCCGCCTATCTCTATCTCTATCTCTATCTCTATCAGCGAAAACGTAAGCCGGGACCATCGCCAACTTTGCCCAACCACAACGACGGGGCTTCGTGCTCGGTCGCTGTTTGACTTACCGACATAACGATTTCGCCAAAACTTCGCGCCGTTCAAACACCGCCTACCAGGAACGTTCCGTGTATTTTGACGCTTTGACCCAGACGCATAAACAACCATGAAGCTGTAACAGGCAGATTCGGATCCGCGTATCTCGCGCCTTATAGCTGGGAAATTGAAATGCGTCCTGAAAATTTTTTTTCCCGAGCTGGGAAAACACTGGTAATGTAAGGAATCTGACAAGAAAATGAAAACCAGATAATATGCGAACAATTATTGTTGCTGGTAATCTTCGTTGCGCGAAAACTCTGTCACGCGCAAATAAAATAAAATAAAATGACAAAGTGTTAAGTAGGTCGCGTAGGTGTCTTTCAAAGCTACGACAGACACGAAATCCAGCGCGGCAGAGGGTTCACAGATTATGTTTTTAAAAAGCGCGGCGCGAATTAATCGCAAACTCGGTTGCACGGCGATAACAAGCTTTTTGCATTCTTTCTTCTTTTTCCTTCGTAAACAGTCGCGAGTGTTGCCCGCCGCCGGCGGCGGGCAGGGAACGCAATTTTTCGCAGGGAATATGCTCGTTTTAATCCGTATGTACGTTACGATTTAAATTGGATATCGGATATTAAATTGAATCATATATCGGCGCCCTTAGTCACGGATATTCCGCGAAATAAATCTGGTTACGCGCGAAAGCTGAAACTTTCCACGACAATTCGATTATAGCCGTCCTGACGTTTCGGTGCAAGTTTTAATTTTTATTCCGCGCAGATGGCGGAATTAGATAGCCTTCATTAAAACTTGGACGATATATCACGCTCTATTGGCTGAAGGAAGGTCGCGCCGGATCTTTTTCGTTTAAAAATGAAAACTATAAATGTCCTTAGTAATGAGATCATTACCGAATATAATAGAATATATAATAGAATNTAAAAGATATATCTATATACACAAGGCATATCTCTCGCTGCGTATTTCTTTTCCGCTATTAATATTCCTCGATGAATTTCAGGTCCGTCTTTCCTTATTGAGAGAAATTGAAGGAATCTATCGGGAAGTAACGATAAAAATGGAACGACCCATCGTGGAAAACGGAAGTCGTTACGACGTGAAATTTTCACCGTGCAGAATACAAAATGCACTTACAAGCTGTCGAGCTTCGCCGCAAATGATAACATTACGGGTAATGACGATGCAATTTGTGTCGATAAAGAGTAAAACGACCAATATTATCGCATCGACCCTCGTGTCTGCCATCATCTCGCCGTTGTCTCACACGCGGAATACACGTATCGACAATATCGCGTGACCTTAAAGTCGCCTGCCACCCGTACGCTTCGTTCCACCCCCCCCCCCCCCGCCCCCCGACGACACGTTAAAAGAAAAATAAATGGTTTTAAGTGGAGAATGGCATGATCTAAATATATGTATGTGTAGGGATAGCGGCCGTGCCTTTAAGCGAATCAATAAATATCGTCCGCGCGAGATAGAATCCCTGCCCGTTACTTTCCTATATCTGCCGTATTCTTCCTTTCGTGTACCGCCTTGCCTTGTGCGTGACTCACACAGTATACACTCTGCAACGCACCCACGTTGTTCTCGTTCCCATCCGAGCAATTTTTTTTTCGCAGATAAATCTCTACCGCGAGAGAATGGAGCGCGGGGAAAATTCGTGGCCCCGAAATCATGCCGCACGCTTTAAACGTGCGTGCGCGGCAGGTGTGGTTACATTACCGTTATTAATCCAACGTTAATTAATGATGCGAGGGAAAAGGGGGTGCTGTGGCAAAAGGGAACAAAGAACGATCGTTCCATCCCTCGTCCGTCGACGCGAATTTAAGGAGTGATTCTTCACGCTTCGCGGTTACCCCGTGTCCGCGAAAACGCCAACACGTAAATTCAGATTCGAGATTACAGGTTTCACTTGCTACGTCATCGCCATACACCCGCAATCGTTCGTCGAATGCAATGTTGTAAACGTGACTTTTAGATTTTCGTTGTATACAATATGAATATCGCATAATTTTATTAGATGTAACAAAACTCCGGTGACAAATTACGTCGCTCGCGAACTCGATCGAGTCCGCAAATGCGCGCTTCCTGCCGTGATATTTGCACAATTTTGCAAATGAGATTTACGTAGCTGAATTTGCGGTGTTGCATCAAAACGAACGGGATTGCGGTACCGAAATGATGCGGCGAGACTTTTCCCATGGAGATTCGGATTTACACGGAGGAACTTCTTTACGGCAGCGCGCGTCTCGCCACAACGAAATCAAAACTACTTTCCTTCATTTTCAGGAGAGAACGCTCCGGGAGAACATCCAATTAAAACTCGTTTTACAAATTTCATGTACCTTTCTTTCATTCCCATTACGCGACGAGGGTGAACTTTGAAATTTTGATTCAATAACTGTTACCATTTACGTTATGTGTACGTGGCTCTCTCCCTTTGACGCGACTCTAAACAAAACTCAATTTTCCCAGGCAGCTTAACCAACGATGATGCATATTTCCAAAATGGATACCTGCAGGCGAATCTATTCGTTATCAAATCAATTCGTAATTCCAAATCTACGCGACACGGTAATCCGATCGGAAGGTATAATGTTTCGAATATTGGAAATTTGATCAACGTGGGTCTGCCTGGCTTTACGATGGAGGCCCGTAATTACGTTAATGGCGAATCGTGGTAGATGGTAATATCGATTACGCTAACGTACCGCGTGGCTCTTTTAGAACGCGCGACAAAAGGCGCATTTGTGAGAACCTTATCGGGCTTGTGTCGCGGGACACCTCACAATTTTCACGCGAGCGCTCGCTCCTCTTCCGATGATTTCGCCAACAGCTTATACTCGCGATGGACCGTAGAAAACTGAAATCCAAACGATTTCACTTCCGATTCCGATTCCGCGACGGCGGAAAAGACGACTCTCAAAGAATCCGTTCTCGTATCGCAGAAATTACGCCACTCGAACGTGGCGGGCACAGTGCACCACAAACGACTGTTTTTTTCCCTTCTTCTACACCGACATCACCGACCGCAAAGGCAAATTAAATTCTCCCGCCGCAAGTGCGGAAATTTTATCCTTCGCGTCGGAGCGTATTTTACAACGCGGCGAGAGAAACAAAAAGCGTCGGAGGAACGGTTGCGAAAAGCGCGCGCGCGAGAAAGAAGCGAGGGAACGGTAAAAAAGAAAAAAAAAAGAAAAGAAAAAAGATACAAACGTAATTTCCAATGCGTTTGAATGCTAACGGGCGGGACGAGCCGTCCCGTCGCGGCAAAAAGCTTACGCGCCGACAACATTCGAAAACATTTGCTGAATTCGCGGTGAGCGCGACGCGAGCGAGTAACGTCGATATTGTGCGCAGTTCAGACTCGAAATACTCATTGTTCGGCATTGTTGGCACGTATTCCCTCCTTCAACGATGATTGATAACCGACTTTACTGGTGTAAGTTGGCGTGCACGCGAGCCGCATACATTAGTGATAATAGTGCGTATCGCGGACGACGTACGCGGGTACACACTTCCACAGCCGCACTCTCGGAAACGGTACACACGGACGCGCTCGCAGGGATGGCCATTTCACGCGGCGTACATGATTCGACTGCAACTAACGCGACAGCCCGTCGCGTCACTTTATTCTCACGGAGACAGCAAACGAATCTTGCGGATGCGAATCACGCGAGTTATCAAGTCTAATTGTGCATACGCATGTTCTTAACAAAATTAATCTTTTCGATTCTAAGCCTCTAGCGAGTCTGCCACGACAACGGCGAAAAGTGAGAGTCAGTTTGAAGACTCACTTTATGTTTATCCATTTATCTGTTATTAAACCTATTCTGTTTCCTTGCGAGTTGAGAACCCTGACTTGGGTTATATCGCGGAACGAACATTCCGCCGGTTCGACGAATGAATAGAGGAGGCAAGCGAGGCAGCTTCGCGCATACGTGCACCCATTGGGACTGCTGTACCCGGCGAGAGACCGGCACCTATGTGCCCCTCGTAGAAACAGCGGACCGTATTGTGCGGTTCGGTGTGTCTACAAGTTGCGCGAGATAAGTGCTGAATAGGTTCGTTTATTGAACTTTACACTCTTCAAACCTTCGCCATCGCCGATTTCCCGAGCTTCCTCCTCTTCTTCTTGTTTACGCGCGTAAAACAGCATCATTTTTCGTTCTCTCGACCAAATAAATATATATATTTTATAATTTCAATATTCTTCGCAATATCCCTCTCTAAATCAGATATATATAATTAACAAGTACGGTCATCAAAATAATATCGATATTTTGCATAATTATCGCGGTGCAGATAAACAAGTTATAGCCGCCATCGAAATATCTGCGTCACGATTATACCCGTGTTATTATTCATTTAATATTACAGCGCGGCGACGCAAACGTTTTTACGACCGACACATTTATTTGTTAGAGCAGATTACGAATACGGGAAATATTCATGTACGCTATCGTAATCCGGTAAACCCATTTGGTATCCGTTAGTCCGTCTGTTAAAATAATCAGCGTTTGAAACAGTCATGTTCCTGGAACGACAACGCAGTTTAGTGACACGTCTAATCTACGTGTGTCGAAACAGACTACCATAACGCAATATACATGGTATCATAAATGTCGCATCGGCTATTACGAGTCGATGCTTGCAGAATACCTTGGCGAAATGCCTATGAAGATCCATTTGGCTCTACATCAATATGTTCCGTTCGAAACTTCCTCAACGTGGCGTCCAAAAGACGCTCTTCGGTTTCCTCTTTGCGATTCCCAAGTCAGAAATATACATCGTCTACGTTAATGCCCATATTAATCAATATGGTAAATTATAAGAAACAGAAAATTTGCAGTACTACGTTCTTTACTAAATTAAAAATTAAAGATCTGTAGATATTGCAGCACAACGAAAAGTCAATAATATAATAAATTATTTTAAAGTATAATAAATTATTACAAATATTATTACAAATATAATAAATTATTACAAATATTATTATCAATAAAGAAAACTCAAACAACGAATTTCAATTAAAGATTCATTAATTTTCATTTCTGGGTTAATTAATATAAATTTTACATATAATGAAACAACGCTAATAAATTAATCTTCTTAAATAAATACCTCCTCGATTAAGTAGGATGCTTTTTATTCTTTAATACGCCACCTGTTTCGATGACCCGTTTATTGAAACTAACATGAGCAACTGAATCGTCGACGTAAATTTTTCAGAATATTAAATATTTCGAAATAAGTCGATTGGCGCGTAGCCTTGATATTTGTTTTTATAGCACAACATCATGTAAAGCTTATCGCTCCGCACAGAAGGTCGCCGCGTAACCATTCGAGTAACGACAAGCAAACTGGATAGACGTGGCGCGTATCGCTGCATCTGTGTATCGTTGTATTACGCCTCAAGATGCGTTGGCAACAGAATTAAAGAATGCCGAGATGCTATTATATATCCTTACGATCATTACAATAAGCGATTTTCGTGGTCCGGAATCAACACGTTGTGAGCAACGGCTCTTTATCATGTATCTTATAATTTATTCGAAGCAAAAATCATGATACACACAAAAATCATCAAAGATTCATTAATTTTCATTTCAGGATTTTATGATACTTTGACGCGATAGCTGCTTGCTTAATAACGCTTGAATTTAAAGATTTACAGTATTTTCTCACTTGAAATAATTTTCATCAAGATTTACATATGATTTTGTTACTGTTTTCAGATTAAGAGCACGGAATGATGCGCGTTCATCCACTAAAATGAGTAGAGAATCAGAGAGATTACGGAGACACGTCATATCGGCATTTATTTTTTTAGCTTATAGTACATTGAAAATAAGTATTCAGCATTTACTTATTTTATAATTTATTATAGTGTTTTATAAATACTTTAAGAGTGACGAATTGACTGGAATTTATTTTTTTCTTTCATCACATGCAAAAGTATAATTTTGTAAAGATATACTTTAACCGGATGTGATATCCTAACAATGGAGAAAGTGTAAGCATGTATTATAACGATTGTAATGTATTCAAAATTCTGTCACGAGTCGAGATGACTTATACATGACAAACACATTCCAACGTCTGTTTTCACCGACAAAGCGTGCCGAATGGTTAATCTTCGCGTCTTAATTAATCTTAATTTCGGAATACCGTATGATGTCGCGCGATCGTCGCATCTTGATAATTAGTTCGCGTGCGATCGTAATTAACCGCGTTTTCGCGAGTGTTGTGTTACGGTAAATTGAGTGAGCCAGTGTATGAATCTCAACAATCTTAAGCATCTGGAAGGAAAAAAAGGAGATCTACGAAGCAGCAAACAACAACGGAGCAACAGCGGAGCAATCTTGAGTGGTGAGTAATGTATTATTTCTTATTTGCGAAATCGATCATTCTTTTCCATTCGTTTGAATGATTTCTTTAGGCGATTTAAAAATAGGAAAAGATTTTTGTCTCTAAAATTCATAAAAATTATACTTGAAAAAAAAGTATTTTCTTTATTGTTGAAAATCTTACGAAGGAATCTCAAATTCGATAGAGAAATTGCAGCGGATGATCTCCGCGATCGCGAACGCGAACGGGCGTTGTCATTTGCATATGCGTGTTCGCGAATAGCTTCAAGTACGGTCGACGGCAGTGACGACCGCATGTTTATTCAACGCACGACCGTTCATTTCCCATATGACAATATTGGTCGATGGGCGAATCGCTTGTATCCCGCGATACACGCGCGACTTGATATGCGAGCTTTTGAACTGCGTAGGTGACGGATAGAGAAAGGGAAAAAGATGTAAACACGTGATAATAAATATTCTTAAATATGGGTAAAATTAAGTAAATCGGATTATAATGAGACTTATTATGAGGTTTAATATGTAAGAGAAAGATATGCAAAAGACGTTGAAGATTTTCATAAAATAACGTTTCGTAATGCGCCACTAATTGTAAGCAATTTTTTTTTAAATGTTTAAATGAATTACAATTGTTAGACAGTAACTTAATTACAATTAATTACCATGAATTTATTTCGCAATGTTTCAGAGAAGAAACATTGAAAAAATGCTTAAAGATGTAAACATACTTTTTCAATTATCTTCGCTGTCTGTGACAAGATTCATTTATATATAATAGTATATAAAGTTCGATGATTGCAAATCTAATAGGAATAATTTCAATTTAAGTTGGTTTCATTTTTTGGTACAAAATAAAATTTGAATTAGCCCAAACATACGTTCAATGGTTTGCTAGACCAAAATCAGGTCTCTAATCGGTATCGAGCTTCGGTCCACAAGAATACCGCGAGCAGAGGCTTTCAAGTTCGAAATAATGGTGAATTGTCGATTACCGCTATCGTGGTCATACACCCAACTCCGCTCCGGAATACGATGTATTTTAGGATGTACTATTGCAGAGCGACAGACCGATGACGCGGTCAATAGCATCGGCTATATGTATAGCAATGAAAATCCATGAATATAGATAATTATGTATACATTGCCTTTATTGTATTAATATAAAAATCACTATCTAATATTTTTTTTGAATATAAAACAATAACAAAAAGATACTTTAATAAAATACGAAAGCAACAGAAATGAAAAAGAATTATATTTTCATAATTTTTTTACAATTCTAGAATTTACGAGTTATAAACGTTTGCATTGTCAATTTAAGATCTTATCTAAAAATGAATTATTTAATAGCGAATACGAAAAAACGTTTTATTATAGTTCTTCTAGCAGCTTGTTAAGGTTACAAAGTGCTTCAATTTCGTTCTTCAGTTTCGATCTGATAATATAATCAATCACCTATCGTTCGCGGCGATACGAAAGAATCACACAATGCAATTAATACTTTCAAATATTGACTGTTCGCAATTAATTTAACGCATATTCCTGATAATATTAATTAATTCCGTATACACCGTGATAATGTACGAAGCCCATCAACAAAACGGCACGAATATGTCATTCCGGAAGGACGACCATGGTCGCGAATAATCGCGCATGCTCGGCATAATCAAGATTTTATTAATAGCCTCCAATAATCCACGCTACTCGAAATCAGACGTTGCCATGACAACCTGAATTAACTTTGATCTCAGGTTGGACGTCCCTCGGAACGGTGTCCGCTATTCGTCAATGCCCCGTGTAATCAAGATGGAGAACACTTCAATAATATCCGACCGGTTAATCAGTTTCCAATGTGGCATCACCGTACGGGGATGGGCGCGAGGCCAGGGGTCATGTCGCTACTTCCGACAGAATTTGATTTCACGGTTTTACTTTTAAAACATTCCGACGTACATAATTACAATAGAATATTTTTAACAGCAAAGACAACGCAAAGATTCCAAACATTAGTTTCAATCTAATAAACGAGATTATGTCGATTCATTATTTCTGATAAGACAAATCGAGCTTTCCAGAGGGACAAATTAATATTCCATGTTTTGTGTAACCAGCTGTTCGAGATTGAATTGCTTCCGAATCAGATCTAAATTAAAGTGCTGATGTAATGAAGGATTAAATCACTTTAAAAGCATTCAAGTTTGGAATGACGAAAGTGAGGCGGATTATATCGAAACAAAATTCTCTCTCCCTTCTTCTTGATATGCCTAGAACTTTTCGATTTCGGTACTTCGAAACTTGAGCATTCGGTAGATCGTGCTTTTGTCTCTGTGCAAACACGCTTCTCGACAGTACAATCGCGCACGGAGGAATCGATCGTATCTGCGGCGATAGTAGTAGTAGTATAGTAATAGCAGTAGCAGCAGCAACAACAGTAGCAGTAGCAGTAGCAATAGTAGCATCCGCAGACTATACGTGGCGGCTAGCTCTCGTCGGTACGACGAAGCCAGGTTTGCATACAGCGTAGCCGCGGTTGACCGGGTTTTGCGCCGGGAAATTTGCATTGAACGACGCACGCGAGAGCGTGCACGCGGATACACGCGCGAGGTCAACGCGCGTTTTCAGCCCACGCGGATGGGCGTATTGTACATACGCCCGGGAATGCGCGCAACCTCTTCCTCTCTCGGGTGCACGTCCGCGCGTGTAAACGCGCGTCCGAATAGAATGGTGGAAAATTATGCATGAGGATTTCGCACGACTCAGCCGGCGGCCCCTGCGTCGCCGAGTATTCACGTGTTATCGGTAATTTATTCGTCCCTCGCGAGCGCATGTTCCTGGCTCGCGGGAACAATCCGGAGGATCAGTCGGCTCGCGCGATAACGTCGGCAAGAAAAGCGATCGACTCGGCCGAGCACAAGCGCCGCGAGGAGATAAATTTTCAGATCCGATCGAAACTCTGAGACATTATTAAATCGTATTAGATAGAAATTACTAATAAATAAATGTCCTGTCTCAGTAAAAGTCTACTCTATTCCAAAATTAATATTTTTATTAATATAAAAGAGTTTGATAATACATTTGTGATAAAATTAATGACTGACTCCTTTAAAAAAAAAAAAAAGAAAAGATGCGATTTCACAATACAACCGAACTCTGCTACAGTCCGACGCAAGCTTGTAAATCGTTTTATTGTATTGCAATACTTTTTTAACTTTTTTTATCTTTGCGAGAACTATCTTCGGACGCACGATTTTGCAAATGAAATACCGTGAGCCGCGCGATAACGAAAGTGGCGTTTTTTTTTTCACGATGGTAGTAGAATCTTTCGTAAAAGGCGCATACAGAAACGCTGACGAGTTCCATTTTCGAAAACACGAAAAAAAGTGAGAGACTAGCAATCGGAGTTATTCGCGCGCGGTGAATCATCCCCGGGCTCGCGCGAGAGAAGAGGCGACCCTCGTGGAAGATAACGCAGTAAACGCTTGTATGTACCCGATTGCATGCATACAGGCGTGCATATTTGATCGTGCCGCTGTGCAACGGTGGCCTTACAAAGGCGACGCGTGACTCACCGCGCCATTTACGCGAGCACGGAATATAAAATTCAGCGACCCGGCGATTTTACGGATTGTTGTAAGTGTAAAGTATGCATCTGTGACGTCGTGTCACGTGTCACGTGAAAATATATCCGCGCCATTTGCATAGAATTAAAAAGCTCTCGGCAATCCAGAACTTTAACGTGTTAATCGACGATAAAATACGAACGTTACAGACGCCAACGGCTGCGACACACGCGATATATGATTGTACGGAAGAAGAAATAGATCGGAAGACGCGGTTTTGCGCGGCATCTCGACAAAACCGTGTTAAGTAATCGGAACGATAAATTTTACACGCAGCCCCGTCATTTACCTGTGTGTGAAGAGTCCATTTATTTCCCTTACGGACTTATCGAACACGTTGCTCGTTGCCCAAACGATTTATGCGATAGAAAACGCTATCGACGACTTTACGATTTTTTATCTCGTGCCGCGTTATCGAGATTTCGGGCAGTTTCGGCATTAGCGATCGAGTTTTGCTTGTGGCACGATTGCACGCGTAGCTCGTTACATCTAAACGATCGTTATTTTTCTGGCTCTGATATAGCTATCGTGCTGCCATGTCCACGATATTCGATTTATAACGGTCTCTTTTGGGCTCGGGGGATAATAATGGCGCATGACATGCACAACGCGTAAATAGAGAACAACTCCCCATCTGAGACGTCGTTCCGAAATCGTGTCATTAATCGCGGAGCAGGACCCGAACGCATTTGTACAACTCTCGCGGAGTTTTTTCTGCAAGATGGAGCACAATACATAATTTGCCAATACAATATGTCAAAAAGCAATAGAGAAGCGCCAAGAGTAAAACGTAACTTTTATTATTATCCAATCCAACAGCTTACTTTCGCATCGCATTTAAAAAGAATCGTGCAATATCCTCCTTCCTACGCGCGCGCGCAACAATTTTCACGGTAGCTTTGTTTTCTGAAAAGTAATTTACCGCCGCGAATTTATTTAGTTTACAAAAGCGTAACATCGGAAAGCGCGATACAGCCCAAGGCGTGCTCGTGCATATCGTGCCCTAGCGCCGGACACCGGCGATGCTTTTACGCGCGATATCGTTGTATTGACGGGGACACACCCGTCGCGCGCCGTCAGGACGAAGATGGAATAAAGCCTCGTCAGTTCGGACCCGTCCATTTCTGACGGGCCATCGCTAAATCGGACCTCGCAGCGTGCAAAAAAATTGAGCTTCGCGATTGATGCGCCGCGCCGCGAGACATGCATGTGCACACGTTGGTATATCGACGATTCGCTGCATAAGAACTGAGAGAACTCGCAATACAAGAGCATTCACATACGATAAATCAATTTTTTTTCGCAACGGACTTGAATAAATATTTTTTTCGTTCGTACTCGTTTTATTATCTCATTTTCTTCGTCATCTAAACGTGCAAATGTGCAACGTGCCGTCGTTAATAACGTTCATTGGCACGTGACGCGCTACTCGAGAAAATATAAAAAGTATCGCAAATCTTGCTAGTATCTTGCGTGAAACAATATACGTGATGGACGGAAAAATGCAAGGTATACGCGAAATACGAATAGAAAGCGGACATTCAATTTCCAGTTAAATTTTGAAGTTAAATATCTCCAATCAGCCGTACAGAGAACAGAAGGATCTTCTGATCGAGCCGCCGTTTGATTTTGTTAATTTTCCCTTCATCTTCTGACACAATACATCAATATGCCTCGCGCAGTTCCGTACTATTACGATTTCGCTCGCGGCGGCGTTGTGACTTGCTTTGAAGAGTGACCAATCGTGCGCGAGTTTTCCAGCGAATCTTAGTGGCGTATTGACGTAACTGTCGATACTTGGCCTAATAATATGCGAGAGATCGACGAGATCGGCCTCCGTGCCGCAAAGCGAGAGGAGTTCTTGCCAATGCTGAATTTCGTGGGCGCTCCTCGATAATATGTCCGGCGGCGGATTGCGTAGATTAAAATTGCACTGTCGGCATCATCGTCGATATTCGGATTCGCCGTCGACGTGCGGTTATGATCCGTCAATGCCGACGGAAACTGATGAAAAGTGCGCCAGGCGGAAATACGATTCTTTTTTCTCCTTCCGATGCACGATGCACGATGCACCGTGCGCGCGGTCGACGCGGTCTGAGAGATGAGGCCTTGGCGCAAAACATTCTCTCCCCCGTACGTGGCTCTCGATAGAAATGCCGTGCATACCATGGGCTGCACGTTTTACGAAAAATATCTATTCACCGTGCGAGAGAATACGCATAGCTGTGCATTCGCGATATCAAATATTTATTCACCGCACTGTCAGTGACATACACTGCGCGGAAGACACGGAATCGTCCGTGTAACTTTGAAACTCCGGCTGGTAGTTAAGGAATGTTCCGAGTAATTTTAAGCAGACAGTCCGGTGCGAAGTAACTTCCAAGTAACTAACGCGAAATTTCATTAGCTCGCCTGCGGCACGTCCTTACGTATTCAGCGAGCGATTTGGAATGTCGGAAAGAAATGGTAAGATACTTTGGTTCGCCATCTTGTCTCGTGTAGCGGGAGCATGAATGTATCTAAATACAAAAATACATATATTATATAAATTATTATTAGCGCTTCGAGCGAGTCATCTAATCGAGTCGATAGCTTGGAGAAAATTGCGGTCACCCTCGATCCTCGACTCGAATATCATATCGAGGACTCAATGTGGTTGAATCGAATACCCAGCTTTTAACTTGGATTAAACTCGGACCACGTGCAAGGCAAAGCTGCAATAATCCGTATAACATCCATGGTGATGCGAAAATCCATATCGCTTCTCGGGCACGCCCGCGAGGAGCGATTCACCTTCGAGCACCTCCGGCGAGACGAGCTGGAACTAGAGGAAACGCGAATGGAATGGCGGTCGAGAGCGCGGGGAGATAGGACGAGAAGCGGCGGGCTCGCGGTACGTAGTAATAGAATGGTAAATACTTCATTAGCGTGTTACTGCACCCCGGTGGCCGAGCGATGGCCCGGAGAAATCGCGAGGCAAATGAAGCAACCCCCGTGTGGCACGCGCAGACACAGCGCCGCATTTCTTTCTCCTCTTCGCCTCCGCCGACGTTCCAGTCCGTACGTAAGCGGGAGATCGTACTACGAGAGAGTACGTTAAATGTCATTAAAGTACCGTCGCCGTATTAAGTCAGCTGTGTTATAATTTTCGCGACGGTGAGCTGCAATCAACGGCGCTATTATGGAGAACGCGACAAGTTACCGACATTGCGTCAATGTTCTCGGGCTTGTTGAGCCACTAAACGAAAATCGCGACGATCGAAAATGAGGACTCCGTGTAACGAGCGTTAAAAACAGCGTGCGGATTTACGCTTACGTCTCTTCTCGCCCGCGGTGCATTATTACCGCCTACTTCGCAACAGATTCTTGATTGTAGATTCGTATAAACCTATTGAGATAAATTTGCGCGGCACGCTAGAAGACAACCGTTATATATTAATGCGCTTTTCCTACTCTGAGAAGAGGATCATTATTACTGAAGATAATATTTCATGCAGGGGCAAATCAGTATAAAAAAAGATTATTTATTTAAAACAGTAATGAGAGGCGGTAATAAAGTCGAGTCAAGTTAATAAATCACGTTGTTTCTATACTCATTTCGCGGATTGACATGCACTTTTGACCTTTCAAATTAATTTTCTTTCGTGCTCCGCTATGTGCGATGAGAAATTCTTGAGAGAAAGCGTTAAGTCAGATGTATTACAATTTCAAGATTGTGCTTCCTATATTATTCCTGACTTCCATCCACCATTATAAGAGTCCATCTATCTCCCTCTCTTTATTTTTCTTTCCGGATTATGTATCTTTTCTACATATCATATGCTGTTAAATTCATAATGTTAAAAGTATACTCAATTTGAGTCATTCTTTAGATCGCCACTGCTCCTATTCGATATGTCGTTAATTTAACAAAAACAATGAAGATAAGTAACATGTTTTGTATCATTAAAATAATAACTTTGACACACATGGTAGTTAAAAATATTATTTATTTTTACTTTACTCGAGAACGTGGTTTAAATTTAATCCTTTGATATTAACAGTGTAGTCTTTCAAGAATCGATGAAATTTACGTTGACAATCTTATATCGCACAGCGAGACAAGATAGAAGAAAATGATAAAAATGACCAGCGTTCGAAGCTCGCAGGCGACGGTCCCGGAGATATTTCGTAGGGAGAGAGATTTACATCCCGAGTGTCGATACCTCAAATTAATCACCCCTATGATCCGAGCGATCGTGGGCGCGCGCTCTTGAGGAATCAAGAGACTTTCGTGAACAGGTTAATGGCAATATCATTATTGCAGCCGGTCGTTATTCACTCTAACAAACTGTGCGGCGCGATGCATTAATCTCCCGAGGCAATGCATCACCGGGCCGCAGTGCTTTCTCGCGTACGCGCCGCGGTGCATGCAGTGTATGTATGCACTCGCGCGCGGCTTGCGGCATACAAGCTGCGAAAGCTGCTGCTGCCGCTGATGCTGGTAGTTCATGTAGCAATGTCGTCGGTAGTCTAACGTGCATATTTCACTTTCGCGCGGCGAAGTGCCGCCGACCGTTTCTCTCTCTCTCTCTCTTTCTTTCTTTTGTCCTTCCACTTTCTCGAGTAGATTCGCGTTCGACTCTGGCGACAAGCCGAATTAAAGGGAATTTCGAGAGCGTGACGGGAAAGGCGACGCCAAAGGATCTCACCTTTCTAACTCTCGGAATCCCACCTTTTTCACGTTCCCAAGGACTGTCGCGAGCGTTTCGTTTAGGCACTGACAGAAACACCAACATTACATCAGCACGCGCAATAATAGCCAGGGACGTCTTTCTCCAAATATCTTTTTCTATCATGGCAATACAAAATATATTGCACAAGTTATTTCTAGCTTACACGCGCGTGATAAATTTACATTTCTTCGCAGGGGGAAAATCGATGTTTGAATCGTCACTAAAAATTTAAGCTTCAAGAGTAAAATCATATTTCGAAAATAAAAAAAATATACATGAATGGTGTGTGTACGAAGTCATACATCTGTTTGGTATTTTTGCGATTCGTTCGAACTTTGTGCTTTACAATAACTGTGCCGCGAGTAGTGGTTGTGGAAGTTATTTTTCTTCTACGGAGTTGCCATGTATTATTCACCCTTGCGCCCCTGATATTTTGCCCTTGAACGCTCTAATGCGTCCGAAAAGTACGAAGGGGAATAAGCGGTTATGGCGTTTGACAAAAGTAATCCCGCGAGAATAAAACACTCTTAGGCCTCGAAACATCTCGCACAAATCTCCTTTTTGAAACCCCCGAAACTTGTTGTCGGTATCTCGTCCTGTGACACAATGAATATTGTGTTATAAAAAATATAAAAAGATCTTATATACAATATATTTCAGAATAAACTTACTTCTATTGGTAGAATGGAATAAATTTGAATTGTAAAAAATGAAATAAATGACACTTAAACAAGGTAGATTACCTTGTCTATCGCGTTTACCTTTTCTAATCGGTCATTTAACCATAAAGAAAAGAAAATAAAATATATGGATATCCAATAAACACGAAAATCCTAGATCATGAAATTAAAAATTACAAGAAATTCTAAATTACACGGAGAATCGTAATCTTTTTCGCGGAGTCACCGTACAAAAGTTAAGATAAAAAAGTTGCTTTATTTATTATAGTCTCGTATTTCCAGATGTTTGTTCGCTAGTGATTCGCCTCGAACCAAATTTCCTTTCAGAGCGTAAAAAGAATGAAAAACAAGACATACGATTCTCATTTGGCCAAGCGCTCTCATTTTCCCTTTGTTCGTAATTCCTTTACAGGTACGGGCGCGCTTTTCAACGACAGCATTAAACGAAGATAAAACCGACAGTAAAAAAAAGAAAAATAATTCCGGCTATGGCATATAATAATGCCGTCGTGCAAATACAGATGACGTATTACGAAGACGGCCAAAGCTAATTTGAGCGCCGATAAATAATATCGCGATTAATAATTTCACGGTAGCGACCATTCGCTCAGATTAATTCACCGTTTTTTTTTCCGCGACATTTAATACACGTCCTGCATTTATCCCCGTAACGCGTTACAATATAATTTCACGTCGGCGGTAAATTCGTTTTCTCTCGTGTAATCGCTCACCCATACGGGAGCGCGCATAATGACGTTTACATTAAATTCAACATTATCGACGTAACGCGATATCCATTAACCCTGGCAAAAGTCGCCGTTGTCGCCGCGCAAGCGGGTAAAACTGAAAATGTTACGCCGAATCGACCGAATCGTCGCTGCACTCGGCAAATTGACGCGCGGACGGCAATGAGCGGCGATGTCGACATTGCGTCGCGGAAAACCTTGTGACTGCCTCGTCCATGGAAATCAACTCGTTATGCAAATGTGTCATCACGATTCCCGCGAGATTTGTCGTGCACGGGCCGCGACAAAAACCGCTTTCTCATTGTCTTGTCCGTAGCGAGCGCGAGCAGGCCGCAGCATTACGCTCACGGCAAAGCACACGGTTTACGTTTCATTATTATAATGCACTCACGTGTGATCAAAGTTACGTACCTCTCTTTATTTAATAACGCGACGCGGTATTGACAAAGCGCTTCCAGCTTACAGAGGACGTTTAGATTTAAACGGAATTACAGATTTAAAGGAATGGAAATGGCAACGTAATGAAAACGTTTAACAGCCACAATTATTAATCATACAAACGTTAAACGATTTCAACAGAGTTTATAATTGTATAGAGGAAGTAATTGTATATTCGACCATGTTAATAGCAAGCGTGACATGTTGCTTCGGACACGTGCGCCAACCGGAATAATTGGTACAAAGTAATCGCAACAAACTCTGGCAGACATTGTCAAGAATGGGGAAATTGGTCCGCATGCTGATGCGAACGCCGCGCTATTTCCGGACGGTTCTTGCCGTCGTGATGCATGACTGCACTGCGTACTGCAATTAGTCCACGACGTGACAAATAGACGAATGCATAATCCGGCGCAGCGTTCGCCTTTAATCAAACACGACGTGCTCCTACGTGCACATGGACATGGAAATAGCCGATATTAAATCATATTGACATCCTACTCGATCCGGCTCCTCACGCTACTCGAAACCCGCTATTACGCGTGCGAGTACCGAATTAATCCTTACTTTCTGTCGTCCTTCGAAACAGTCCGAAGAAATTAATTCCAACGTGGTTAGATTAGAAAAGACTAACGTATCTCCGACGAGAAATAGATGTTCTTTTTTGTTTTATTATTTTAATATTATCTAAAATAATTATCTAAAATATCGTACATATAAAATACGAGGATATATAATATAGGTACTAAATACTCATCCTGAATATATATTCATCGCAACTGTAACATTCCTTCGATGTGATGGCGAAATATCGATAATAGGATGAATAAGCTCGTTGTGTAATCTTCTATTAAATTTTTAATACGTAACGTTCTTATGCATTCTGTCATTACATTATCGTAACAATGATACGCAACAACGATACGGGGTTATGTTGCAAGTACGGGGTTACGTATGTACTTGTAGATTATGAGCACAGTGTATATGGGTTTATTCAACGATTTGATAATTCCTCACGCTGTCATTATCTGCTTTTGCGTTATCGAGCTCACNCATAACGTTATATGACCTATTGCATAATTGCATGCACATATAAAGATGAAGTAAGCTCGCGAGCTTACTTCATCTTTATATGTGCATGCAATTATGCAATAGTTCATATAACGTTATGAGTGAGCTCGATAACGCAAAAGCAGATAATATAACGTTTTATAATACAATTTAAAATGTCAGTGCGCTTTTTCGCACTTAATTTATGATGCATTTCGCGGAATATAATGCATTTGTCGGAATATAACGTGCTGATAACGCTGTTGTTACTTTTTGCGTAGATGTCCTATCATTGTCATAGATATCCAATCAGTGAATTAAATTTCTATTTATATTGCTTGAATTATATAAGGATTGGCCATTTTTTTTTATGTAATTACTCAATTATTTGAAAGATTTAAATACGATACTTTTCAATTGATTTATATAGTAGAGATTTTATCGTAATTGCTATCATGATTCGTACTAAATACGAGATCGGAACAGAAGAAAAAAATGGAAATGACGGGGAGGAGGGAGCGAAAGACTGCAATCGGTGGGAATCTGCGGCCAAGTAACACGGCATAATTAATGACCAGGAGATAAACGGCTCGGCAAACGACGCGTAACGAGTGAAGGTGCCGTAGAGATTTCGTGCGGAAACGGACCGGAAACTCCCGTGGGAAACCCCTTGTCAGGAAATTGTTAGGACCTGAACCGCCGGCGGAAGCGGATCCTCCGCCGCGGCAACGGAGGTAGTGGCGGTAGCGGTGGCGGTGGCGGTGGTGGTGGCGACGGTCGACGTAGAAAATCGAGAAGAAAACCCACCCGGGATGCGGTAAGAGCGCCGGTGAAACCCGAATTAGACGATCGCTCGACTTGAGATAAATAAAGAACGATCGCTTTTCAAAGGCCCCTTCGTGCGGCCGTTCGAGTTTTGAAACAAAAAATAGACAATGTCATGTAAGATAATTTTGAACTCGCAAGAGCTTCAAAAAATATTAGTACTTGTTAACTTCAAAACTGACAATGAATGAGTTGGAACAATGACGTACACTTTTTCTAATCACTTAAATTAAGAAAATTATAAATTCGCATCAGTTTTTTCCAAAGTTCTTAAAAAGATGCCTTATTATTGCGTTGATTCTTTGTCTGTACATTTCTTTTCTCCTTGCAAATCTTTATATGCATTTTTTGAAATAATTATTTTACTTCGCCGTTAGCTTAAGTTAGCTTTTGTGAAATGGTTGGCATTTCCAGTTTCAAATAACCCTGCGCGATTGTTGACATTGTAAAGTATGTAGTACTACAGCGGAGAGCTAAAATGCAACGTGTTGAATAATGGAATGGTTACGAGTAACCCGGGTTAAGTTGCTCATCTATAATAATGTGCAGTATGTAGCTAAGCTTCGCCAAAAGCCGCATTACCCCTCGCTTAATAATACGTCATGGTTGATAGAGATCCTTCTAGTGAATAAATGATGTAAAGACGGTGGGACGAGGACGGAATATTCAATCACTTCCTACGAAAAACAGATACTTTTCAACTTTTCGAGAAATAAATAATTAGTAATATATATAATTTACGTTTTGTTTAATTTTGTATTCTGCTTTATTTTCGCGCAAAGTTTTATCAATTTACATTTAATAATTTGATATTAATTGTGTAATGTGCTTTTGGCGACTAAACAATTCACATAATTAACTTAATCGCATGTTTAAGTGTGCAAATATTATGATAAGAGTTAGATAGCCACGAATTAAGTCGACAATGGCGAGCTAATATCATCATCATATATCATATAATATTATCATATTCGCTGATGTACAAAGTGCTTTATCTTGGCAATTAAACTTGTCTTCTTTAACGAAGCAAGTTCTTTCGATAAGATACAAACAGTTATTTAAATTTATAGCACGATACATTTATAATAGCATGTAAACCAAAATTTTATTTTCTTAATCTTGTCGTTTACTAATTATTTATATATTAAACATTTTTTTTTAAATCTTTTTAGAATATGAAGGATTTGGCTCAATTAAATCCTTATGCCAAAATATTCCAAGATATTTACTAAATTAAATTAGATAATTTATTCATTTCAGCATTTTACTGACAAGAAAAAAAAGGGACGTAGTTTACATTAAAGCTTAAAACTACATATTCCTTCATTTCATTCATCCTTCCACATTTTCCTAGAACCTTCCTCTAATATCCTGAGTGTCCTTAAATTTTCCTTTTTTATCTATTTTATTCTTTACCTTATCTCCTCTTATCTTAATTCTTCTTGTCTCATCTTTTTTCTTCCCTTCTATCTTCGCTTTATTAATCTCCATTTTTTTTCTTTTCTTTCTTCCAATTTCTCTAATAATTCCTAAAGACCGCTTTTCCACTCTTCTTTATCTAAATCCTTTTTTACTTTTTGCTTTCTTTGTACTAATTCCTTAAGTTTCTTCTTTACTTCTATGTGTTTTTCCCTATTGACTCTTCCTCTCTTTTATTTCCTATCTGTTCTGTGCCTCTCCCTCTTTTTCTAATCCTTTCTCATCTTCTTGTCTCTTTTCCTTTCTTTTTCTTTTCTTTCCTCCTTTATTTCTTTAACTGGACTTCATTTTCATTTCTTCTTTCATAACTTTTAATCCTAATTTACTTTTAGCTTTCCTTTTTCCTTATGTTCTTCTTCTTCTCCGTTTTCTTTTTCCTAATATTTTCATGATCAGGAAAATTCTTCTATCTTAAATATTCTTTCACAATATCAATACAATTCTTATTATTATTCTATATAATTCTATAATGTATAACCAAACTATTTTTCAGCTCTACCTATGTAAATTCTCCCTTTTCTTCCTTCTTGTTGTTCTAGTCAGTCTAGCCTCTCAACTTTTTAATAATACATTTAAGTATTCCATTGAGATGTTTCATATTAATCAATGTCCATAAACTTCATACTTAAACAACGCTGTGAAACAGCTCGGCTTAGGTCAGCTCGGTTCGGGTCACTGTTGATTCATCACTTTCAGAATTAAACGTATTTTATCTGTCACGTGGCGGTTCGCGATAACATGTAACGAGCTTGTGTTTATAAAGTTGTGCTGCATTTCAGTCGTTTCATGTATGTCATGCGCGCGCGACGTGCAGCGTTTTTCGTGACAAATAAACGACAACGTGAATCTCTCACTCGCTACACTATGTCGATACTGCATCTTCGGTTTGACGTAAGGATTTGGCAATGCATGTGCGTCCTCGTGTCCCTGCTTATCCTGGCTGACGGCTTGTTCACCGAAACCGATAAGCTTCTCATTAACACGAAATGGGGTTTCGTTCGCGGCAAGTGGAGTAGGACCGTGCTCGGCCGTGATCGGCCAATCGCAAATTTTCTTGGGATACCATATGCTCTACCTCCAGTGGGCGAATTAAGATTCAGAGTGCGTAGTCTGTACACGTGCGCGTATCATTTCCTCCTTTATTCTTTTATGTCTCGATATATAAGGATAAATTTACCGATAGATCTGATTTTTGCAAAGACGTTGAAGACGTCCGATGATTTTTTCTCAGACATTTTTTTCAAATAAAAATTGAGTTGTATATAAAAATTTTAGTTGTATATATTTATATTTTAATTGAAAACATCTGGATTCAGCTTTAATTAGATGATATAATGTTTTGCTAGAGCCCGCAATCATGGAATCGCATGTGGACGACAATTCGCGACGCTACGGTCGATGGGCAAAAGTGTATTCAATTAAATAAAAAAACCTTCGAGATTATTGGCAGTGAAGATTGCCTTTATCTGAATGTCTTTGTTCCTCATGTGAGTAATGCAGTTACAGTTATGTTCAAATATTCGTGCTACATATCAATTATAATAATTGGAACACGTAATAAAACGGAGATATTCTCATAAACAAGCAAATAATAATTAGTACAGAAATCGCGCTACAGAACTGTGTTTATAGTTTTGTTAAAAATTTCAAAGCAAACAGGGAATTACAATGTTCCAGAAATAAAGGCTCAATTAGTTTACGAGGTCTACCGCTTATCTAATGGTTTAATTAAACTTAAACGAATCAAGGTTACATTGTTATTGCGACATTTAGCGGTTTTCACATTAAACGTTTAGCGTAACTCACATTTATTAAACATTTCGTTTCTTCGTTTATCTACATACAACGATTTTGTCACTCCATAATTTTATTAAAAGTCTTCAGACGAACATCAGAAACCCAAGAACCTATCAGTTTTAGTCGTCGTACACGGTGGTGGATATATGGCAGGAAGTAGTGATAGCGAATTGTATGCGCCGGATTATTTATTGGATCAGGATATAATTCTCGTCACGATGAATTATCGACTTTCTATTTTAGGTGAGGAAAAAAGAATTATCGACTATAGGCGATATGCCGATATTTTTTATAATAATTCGCTAGATGTATCGTAAATTGAAGCGTATTGACACGAATCAAACAATATAGATCTTATTACAATACTTAATAATACAATAACACGAATTCGAATCATTTAGGATTTTTTAGTACATTGAACCAAGTATCGCCGGGTAATTACGGTATTAAAGATGTAAAGATGGCCCTCGAATGGATACAAGAGAATATCCATAGCTTCGGAGGGAATCCCAAGTCGGTGACTCTTATGGGATTCAGTGCCGGTGCAGGGCTGACTCATATTCTTGTTCTCTCAAAAAAGACCGAAGGACTCTTTCACAGATACATTTTGCACAGCGGTTCCGCTACAGGTCCATGGAGTTTTCACCCTCAAAGAAGATATAGACAAGTATGTTTGAAATTGGCAAAACTTGTCGGCTGCCAACCGAAAGAAGACGCGGCGAACATAACCGCGTCGAATGAAACGACCACTGAAAATCCGAAAGGAGAAGATGTAAGAATTAGCGCCCACGACGACATTTCGTATTCGGACTATACAGTGAAAGATGACGAAGAAATATTGAAATGCATGAGAACGGTCGATGCAAAGAGACTGGAAACAATGACGCAATATTTCGTAAGTGTCATCAGTAGAATTATAAAAACGTTGATATATCCAATTACGGTAGTTTTGCATTACTTTGTGCTAGATTAATGTTTGGAGGCATCATCCGTGGTGTATCTTTGGTCCTACAATAGAGAATGAGTCGGAGGACGCCATTCTGACGATGCATCCATTGAAAATAATGAAGGACGGACTGTTTCGCGATATACCGGCGATATTTCAAGTCGTAAAGGACGAGGGTTTACTAAAGACATTCCGTAATTTTCCGTTATTATTTGTCGTAATAATATTTAATTAAGTAAAGTTGTCGCGCAAATTAATTAACGGCGTTGGATAATTTTCTCAGATGGAAGAAATGTAGTTACAATTCATATTATTACATTAATTAATCTTACATTAAATAAAGTTAAAGTCTCATTTTATACAAAAGATACTAACTACTTGATGTTAATGAAGAAATTATTTTTAAATTTTTAACTAAATGCTTTTGACGCGATGAATAAAAAGAAAAAAATTTCGTCAGCATTCGTATCGACATTCATATTCTTTTCAGAATTATTGACAAATCCCGATGTCGAGGACGAACTGATAGAAAATTTCGAAAAATATTTACCTTACTTCATGGAGTATGAAGAAGTGATTTCCAACACTAGTATTTTCGTTTCTGCATTGCAGGATTTTTATTTTAACGGAAATGTGACATTGGGTATCACACATAATATTACAGAGGTGAGTTCGCGGGTGAATACATAGGCAATATTTAACGACAACATCATTTCTCCAGATGGTAAGTGATGGCTTTATAATATGGCCGGTATTTCAAGCTCTACAATATCATTCAAAAGGAAATTCCAGCATTTATTTTTCCTTCTTCACGTACCAAGGCACGCATAGCTTCAAATCGAACGACTTGATTAATTATGGTATGTCATTTGTAACAATTTTGTAACAGCATAGAATAACGGTTGAGATTAACATTCACGTATACTCTCAACAAGGTACACGTGTAAGGTCTCTGCTCTTGAAGTCTGAACTTTATCTCTCATTAGTAGGCAAAATAAATAATTAGAAATATCGATTTTAACACGATAATATTTCTCTTCTAGTTTTGAGTTCTTAGATATTTTAGATGTAATTAATAAAAATAATCCTGTAGGATAAAAATCTATTTGAAAAATAATATAATAAAGAAAAGTTCGAGAGAAAGAGAGAGATTCTTTATCTTTAATTACATCGGGTGCTTTCGGTTTTACAACAATAGCCGAAAATTCCCTCTAAAGCAGTTGCATAAATTTAAAATAAAAATCTATTTCCCCAGGTATTGCACATGGTGATGATATGATCTACTTATTTCCCATATTAAATAATATTGTACGCAATACGTTACTAAACAAGACGTATAATGATATTACTATGATTAGTATCATGACAGAGATGTGGGCGAATTTCGTGATAAAAGGGTAAGGGTCGTGATAAAATTGTAAATTTAATAGTATTATGTAAATTGTAAAATTAATAGTATTATGTGATATTAATATGCGACAACTTATTATATATTTTATCTTTATGAAAAATGTTGCATTTTATATTTTTGCGTATAAATGTAAACATTATCGAGAAAATCTGTACATCGCGAACAGATCTCAAAAGATTAAATAATTATTTCGTTTGTAATTTTCCAAAAATTAAACTTATTCGAGCGTGTCACGTTCTATTTCCGTTTGCGATGGCATCGCGTCGCATGATCGCATCATCCATTCGAATCCGATAGGAATACTAAATTTAGGAAATTCCGTTCTACAGCGACCGGATGTTCTTACTAATCGTAATGTTTATTATATATTATATATACAGGATCCCGAATGCGTGGCGAATCCCCGCGTGGCCCAACTACCGCGATCATCATGAGCTTATGAGATTCGGGATTGACAGATTGCCGGAAACTGTGGTCCAAACCGATTTCCTGTCTGACAGAATGGAATTCTGGGAGAAGTTGACGCTCAACGAATTGGGAGAATCGGTGAACGACGTGTTTGTCAGCGAACCACCGGAGAACATACTTACCGGTAACGCGATCGCGTGTAGGCTATCAATTCAGTTTGCATCATTAACAATAATTTATTTCTACATATGAATATAATTATTATATCTACGCTAAACTGTAGAGAGAGGAGCAAAAATACGATAAATCATACAAATTATAAACTGATATTGAGCAATTATTTCCGCGCATCTTATCACGTATATTATTTAAACAATTTTTCCATACGGGTGAATCAGAACTAAAGTTCAAATTATACGTCAAACTGCCTGCGGTATAAATGTAAAGAGAAAAATACATGAATATAAATAGATAGATATAACATTCTATACGTATATTATGAAAATATTTATCATGAAGTACATTCTCACTGTTAGTAAAATATTATCAATTTATTAATAATATTTAAAAACGTAATATGTCAAACGTATACACACCGAAATGTCCCAGATCAACAGGGCTCTAAAATGAATATTTTGAGATAGAGAAATCAATGGTCGGAGATGCCCATTTAAGGCTCCACGAGATTTTAAACTTCCAGATGAAGCGTACTGTAATAAGTGTGAGGAATATTTCTGTGGGGGCACATCAAATTATTGGTTTACGAAATCCAGTAAAAACGAAGAAGGAATTGATTGCCAAGATCCTAGTCTGTCTCGTCGTACAACAGACACCGAGGATTTTTGAGAGACTGCGGCAAAATTTCTTGCGTCATTATACTGCATGTAACGATGTGTCGGTAGTGTCATTTCGCACAGTTGCTATGAATTCTTATAAAATATCATGTTATGAAAAATAAAGCAACTTACAGAAACGTACACCTCACACTTATTACAGTACGCTTCATCTGGAAGTTCATGATACTATAAAGTCTTAAATGTGCATCTTCGACTTGGTTTACTTATCTCAAAATACTTATTTTAGACTCCTTCAACATTTGTATCATTTTGATCTTGTTGATCCGAGACATCCTATACTTATACGAAAAATATGCATCACAGAAAAATATAGCTAGAATATGTGCGATTTATTTTTTTGGTTCAAGACATATTTAAAGTTCGATGCACTTTCCGTAGAAGCTATTTTTACCTGCNCCGATAAAAAGTAATGATGATAATAAACACGGGGTAAAGCTGTTTCGTTTACTACCTGACGCTTCTCTCTCTCTCTCTCTCTCTCTCTCTCTCTCTCTCTCTCTCTCTCTCTCTCTCTTTCTCTCTCGCGGCACGAGAACGATACAGTTGTTAATAGCATCGATAAAGTTTCGAAAAATACATAAATAGAAAGTTTTGAATTTAACCATGTAAATAAATGTTTGGAAGCAAGCTTAACGTGCAATGATCCGAGTTACAAAGTTTTAAATTAATTACGCGTTGTATTAAATATAAATAAATAAATATACATGAAATTATATTTCAATACGTTGAAAATATATGTATTATCTTGGTCGTTTTTATGCATATTTTTATTATGCTCGATATGAGCAGAAAATCATGACTGGGAAACATCACGACCGCCCCCGAGAGTCATTGGCGTTTCCATCTGCAATTACAGCCGAGATTAACGTCATCAAAAGTCCCCGATGGTCGCATTAAAGGGAGCCTAATAAACGAAAGGCATAATGAAATCCGCTGGAAATTAAGTTGGCCACGCGACGAGTTAACGCGCGTATAAAATATGCAGCTTCCAGTTTCCCCGGGAAGCTGAGCGCGCGAGTGCGCTCGGGGAAATTAATCATCCGCCCTAGGCAACCACTGTTTGTCTTCTTTCCGTTTTCCATTCCGTTTCCGGATGTATCGCGAGAGCCGCGAAGGAGAGTGAAGTGAGAGTGAGAGATGACGGCGGAACGAGAGGAAAGGAGAAAGAGAGGATCAGAGACGTCCTCTCTCTGTCTCTCTCTCTCGAGCAATGATTATACAACGACGATGAAACGAAGACAAACACGGTGCCGTCGCTCTCGGATAGTACCACCGGCGGCGAGACCATATCGCCGCGCCTCTCTTAAGGATGAAAAGTGCTAACAGCTATGTAAATCCGCGAGATCTGGGACTCTACGTGGATTATTGTACGGCTTTCGTCTTCCGCGAATCTCACCGCAGCGAGATAGGTAAGTAAAACTGTCGCGTCGTTCACAGATGCCGTCCGGTCGTGTCACTTTACCTTGGTAAAAAGAACCTTAATAAAGAAGTTAATACTATAATAATTAATATACATTATGCAAATTGTTGCGTGTTTTTCTTTATCGAAACTGCCAATATCAATTGGCGTTTTTCAAATATTATTATCCATGTATTGCGTTTGCAAGCTCATAGAAACTTAAATAGCAAGTGCGAAATTAACGGGGAGGAAAAAAAACGATATGATAAGTGTGAATAACAGGCCAGGAATGTTATATATTAAATTTTAGCCGGACAACGTCATTCCGGCAATATTTCGTTATTACAAGAGCGATGCAACGCGCCGCACCGCGCCGCGCCGACGCGCTTGTCTTTCTCGCCAGTCACCTTATTCAAATGCCACATATTTTCATCAACGTTCGTGCAAATATTTGCTGGCGCACCGTCTCTTATATATTCGAGGCAGCAGAAACGCAAACACGAAGCTCTTGGCCGTCGATACCGTCAGAGGTAGGGACTAATTAAAAATGCGCCTCTGCGCTTGTCGAGATCACGAACAACCGGAAATTAATAGAATTAACGGAATTGTGTATCGTGTAGATACCGTGATTGGCTCTGCGTTCGCGATACATTATTGCATACCTACGCGATGAAACTAAAATGTCAAAACGTCAAATCGGAAAACAAATGTTTGTCAGCGGCTTTACATTTATCTTATCTCGTCAAATCAATGCTTTAAGTCAGTTGATTTGTAATTTGATATTGAATTCCGCTCAAAGCGCGGGACTACGTAATGGCAGAACAAAGCAGGAAATCGCTAAGCGACCAAATTTCTATCGTTTTAAAGTACACGTGACCGCGCCACGTGAAATGACGTGCAAAGATAATATTGTTACACCTTGGAATGGAAGGCGGCGAAACTAAAAGCTATTAAAGTCACGTATGTAGAAATGTACGCAGGTAGAAACGTCAACTTTTACCGCCCGCAAGCGTTAACTTTACACGATGTGGACGAATTAAAATAGAACGAGGACTTATTTACGTAGAACCGAACACTATCTCACAATTTAACAGAAAATAAATTCCTTTCTTTAATTAATAATTCACTTGTACATTTGACGGACAAGTATAACGGAATGACGTCTAACTCGCATTGAAATAATTTCGCCAACAATGGCGCTCCATATCTGAAACAGGATTCCATTGCACGTATTACCGAGACAGTGTCCTTTATAAGTTCGAGACAGTCGATGCTTAATCCACTTTCCTCATTGCTAATGAATAGAGTTCTGCTAACGGCGTTCGCGACTGCGAAGCCGTGCCGTTTCGTGGCTTCGGAATTAGATTCGCGAGATACCTCACGCTAATGCGATATTCAAAATCCGCGGATCTATCGCGCACAATGGGAATCCTGCGCAAATATCACATTTATCGAAAGGTTCGTCTGACGTACCGAAATATTTAATAAGTAGAAATTTCATAATTCTCGTTCTTCTTCCCCCCCCCCTCTCTCTCTCTCTCTCTCTTTCATTCTTCGTTTTTCGTTTAATCCTAACATGAATATAAATTATTATATGAAAAACACTCTTGACGCTCTTCTGATGTCATAGACAAATTTTTTCATCGTTCGTATCAAGGCTGTAGAATTTGCCAGGCACTTGATCTGTTTATCCATGTTAAAAGGCACCATTGTTCACAAGCGGAACAGGACGAAAATGCTATTATCTCGAGCTCGAATTATCTCCCGGGACACACTTTTCCGTGCGTTCCAGCGTCGAGCTTAAATTGTAATTTCAGCCTTTGTCGCGGTCTCCGACGACAATACTTGGAAAACGCGCGCAGCCACGAGCGCATTTCCAGTCTGTTTTTGCGCTCCCGGTCACGTGCGTATGAAAAACGCGCTTTGACGTGAAAAATGCACTATCGTTTGAGGTAAAGGGCATTGCGCGAACGAACGCAGAAGGATTCTCAGTAACGTGGGGAAGGGGAGAAAAACGGACACGTGCACGAATGGGCGGACAACGGAATGTATGTTTTTTTTTCATGCTCGCTGGAGAAATCGTGAGAAGGATCCCGGCCACGCGTGAACGAAGAATTAAAAATAAACGCAATGTCCGAGGTCCGTTCAGAATCGTTCATGTTAACGACGGCATTTAGACGATTTACATTTTTCTCGTCTCGCGAGTGAACCGTGTACACTCGCCTTGCGAAACGAATGCTGGCGATAAAAGGGACCGCGGGGAAACACCGTTGATTGACAATTTGCATAGGCAAATAAGCTCCCAAAGAGACCAACGGACTACCGCTACTATTTGCACGACGACCGAGTGATTGTTTTCGGAACGGTTCCGAGCCGAAAGTGTACATGGTGCACATGCGAGAGGAAGCGCGTCGATGCCTTCGAATTCATTGGAGTTTGAGTCAACCAACCCAAGTGTCAATTTCCTGCAAAACCGGACATTTGTCGGACTGCTGAAGGACTTTGGACTTGTCGATGCAGTCGAATGCTAATTTTCAATATCCTGCACGTTCGCGCGGATACCGTAATTAGAATTCGAAAGAATCTTTGTACAAATAAGTAAATCCTTTGAGAGATATGAGCCAATTTGAAAAGAAATATAAAACTGTAAGATCAAAAGATGCGTTTCGGAAATTTTACAAATAATAATTGTTATTTAGCTAATCTACATAAAGCAACTTTAAAAATTTTGCCTTGTTGACTTATGCCGTGAAAATCATTTTCCTACGTGATGTCGCTCTGCTTGTACCATTCAATATTTTCGGATCGTGCGAGTAACGATGATAAAAATGTTCTAGATTCCGCGACTCGAATACGCCGGAATTTGCCTTTTCACAAGATGCAAATCGCAGAGCGTCGTGAATTGCGATACCGGCGTGTCGCATGACAGCATCAGCTGGTCGATGTCGCGCTAGCACAATACGTTAATGCGACATATTGTTCGCCGCTACAAAAATTACTCCTCGTTACACGCTCGACAATAGGAAGCCCGCACGCTATCATTCTTCGTGATACCATCGTGCCTATATAGCGATAGACGAAGCCAGTCAATCGGGAAAAATCGGAAGAAAAGAACTTTGACGAGTTTATTCTGACCACTGGTTCTTTATGGAAGAAAAATTCAACGAAAAATTAACGTACGTTTAAGCACAGATATTGTTCCTCGATCTACAACGTGTCCCAACGTTACTGTCTTTCGTGATATCGTGGACGAAGATCTCGCGGGTTCATCCCTTCAACTCTTAGGACACCTTCGAGCCTCGGGGAGATATAAGCGTTACGGTATTACCATGTAATCCGTTGCAGCCCCCGCGACGAGAAGGCTGGCGGTTGGCGGCTGCGGCGCCGAATCGGATGGGAGCAGATGCACTCGTGGGCGGCCGGTATGAGAAAATGAATATTTGAAAATCCAAGGGTAGATAGGTAGATACGTACGATGACGGGCGGCGCTTCGCAGCCCGCGAATATCCCGACACAGCCTTCTAATCTCGCTACCTCTAATTCCGCCGTAAGATTTCTCTCGCCTTGCTCATTCCCCCGGCCCCGGCCCCGGAAACCACGACCTAAGAAACGGGGATTGCTCGCGGAGTTCGCTCCCCCTCGCATGCATACAAAGCAAATTTCGGCTACGCGCAAACGGCGCAGCCGGTCGGTATCGTGGGTACAATACGCGATTCGTTGGATTATTTCGTCAAGAGTCATTAAACTATTTCTCTGATCCATAATTCATCAAGAGAACATTAATCAAGTTTATCATTGGAAATCACCGCGCTTTCTCCACATTTGATACCTTCGGTTTTCCGTACCAAATCCAAATCGCTCTCTCACCGTGTCTTATCTCGCAATTGTGCCACTGAAAAGCAAATCGGTCGCTTAATCAGTCTTGCGATTTTTCGTCGGGATTTCCTGCGAGTAATGTACAAGCCGAAAGTACGCGAACTTTTAAAAAAATCAGAGACCAGAATACACATCCGCAAATATAAAAGCTATACAGCAATCGCTGTTTAAGCTTTGTTCTGTTGACGAGACAAGAATCACGTAGCGCATTCACGAGTATCGGCCGCCCTCCATGGACGTGGCAACGACGGGGGTATAAAACGGGGGGAGGTTCGGTTGAAAGGAAGCGAGCATGCAGAATAAAAAAAAAAGGATTTCGCCGCAGCACGAATTTACATGTCACGTATCGAGAGACGAGCGAAGCTACGGAAGCCTCCGGCAGTGCGATTCAACCCATACTCTCTGCGTGAGCCACCCCTTTTCCCCCCATTTTCAACCCTCGCATATCGTTCTCCTCTCCGTCTATTCTCCCTCTCTTCTCTACTCTCAGCCAACTCTCAAACCTTCGACCAGTCAACGTACGTGTATTTCGCGCTAGACTGCGTTTTCGGCCACTCGATGCGGAAGAGAGGTTAATTGTCGCGCCTTTTTTGTCCGCAGTTTTCACCGCGGCGGGTAACCCGGCCTCGACGGGAAAGCTGGGAAAATGGGCGATGCGGGAAAGAGAGGGACAATCGATTTTTCGGTAGTACATGTCACGACCGATGAGCTCTTCTCCTCGCTCGTGGCTTTTCGCAAGCTCTCGATATCCGTTCCGCGTATTTTCTTATCCGAGGCGAGGAAAAGCTCTGGGAAAAGCGCTTCTACGTTATACGAGGGAAACAATGCTTTTAAAGCTCGCTAAAGAACGCAGCCGACACACGAAATCGTCAAAAGAGCGTAAAAACGTAACTGTAGAGAACGGCTTATTTTGTATTGTACAAAGCCGTAAAAATATTACTAAAAATTTTTTGACAAAAGCGAGAGAGGGGGAAAGAGGGGAGGGGAGAGGATGGAAAATTCGAAACGTTTCTGATATTTGAGAAAGTATCAAAGTTCAATTGTAGGCATATTGATAATCTCTCAAATATATTAAATATAAAAATGGATCATTCTTTAGCAAGCTAAAGTATTTTAAAACACATATTAAAACACGTTCAATATATGACATTACATTACAATATTAATAAGTTATAGCAGTAAAAGGGGTCACGTATCTTTTTCATATGTGACATATGTAAAATTATTACATGCAGAGAAAATGTTAACATCGAGAAAGAAAAACTTTGGAAAACTCATGCTTAGATAACGTAACGTTACACAACATCCGCAAAGTTTTCCGCTCACTTGAATTTGCGTAACTTCATATCCAACTCGGAGGATTGCCGGCAAGTCGCCCCATGCGATCTACATCGCAATAGTATCTACGGCATAAACCACCTCGATATGCAACGGGTTCAGGCACTGAATAATTGAAACGATCTTTCGTCTCCGCCACCGAGCACGAAATAAGGCAACCGTGTAACAAGAGCGACATTAGCCTCTCGGAGTTTCTCCATGCCGAGCGCGAGAGAGCGGCGCGATGGTTGCTTGCAATTTCAAGATGAAGACAAATTCAAACAAACGTATGCGAAGCGGGAAAGACACATGAAGATGGAGCAGCGTTGCACAGTATGTCGCGAAACGTTTCTTTCTGTTACAAGCGCAGGAGAAGTGTGAAACAACAATATGCTTCTCCCTCGAGCATCGCTTCTATTTATGCTCGCCACGGCGCTTACTAACCGAAAAGAATTGGTTGAACTCGTACTGCACTATTGTTCAGTCATTTGTTCTACTGACTGAAAAACAACATTATAAAAGAAACCTATATTATATATTATAATAATTGGATATGTGACATTTCGCTTAATCGTTTCAAGGAAAAAAAAAAGTAAATGTGCAAAGTACAGCGCGGTCGCCTAGTTGTCGCGTTGACTACTGCACTTGACACGGCACGATAACAAATCGTAACGATCGGACGATACGAAAGCGCGCCCGCACACAGTTTGCCAATGTTAACTGCCTCGAGAGCGCGGCTTGTTAACGCTTCGCAACTTGTAAGCCACGACTAACAATAAGGAGCAGATGCAAAGTGGATCTTTCGGATTTCTCTGAAGGGACAAAAGCCTCAGCGAGCTATGAAAGGCAGCGTCGAAGGATTACGGGCGATAACGACGACGATGACGACAACGACAACGACGACGACGAAGACGACGGAGAACCTGCTGGTATAACGACGCGAACAGGTGCGCGTGTATATACGCGACTGAAATAACTGCAAAGAGGAACGGTGCAATGGGAGGTGGGAACTTTGTTCATTATTCCAACAATTAGCGAGGCCCCCCATTTCTTGTCCCGTTCGAGCAAGAAACGTCTCCTCGCGAGACGGTGGCGCGAGCGCGAGCGCGAGTCGCGTTTCCGTCTCTGTCATTTCCTTCCTCGAGGCGCAGCCTCCTCTTACCTCGCTTTTCTTATCGTCGCTTATCTTTCCGAAGATTGACGAAAGTTGACTTTGCTATAACCGACGAAATAAAGGATTCTTGCATCATCGTAGTCGATTAATGAACAGGTCTAGCAATATGGACTACTTACTTCTAATTAGCATTCTTCGAAACTTAACAACAAGATTCAATTCGATGAAAATCAATTTTCTAACAAAAATGCCTACGCTTTATGTAACGAGAGAATATAATTTTATTGTAAATCGATGTTAATGTAAATCGCTTTTTCTCAAAACCGATCTGGATTTTCTGCCTGCGAACAGCTAAAATATGATTTATCTTTCAATTACAAGCACTTACCGTGCACTTAAGTTAAACTGACCGCGGGATAATAACATTTTGTAAGCTGCCAGTTGGAGATACGTTATTAATTTTATGTGATATAAAAACTACGTGTACGCTTATCGCGAAAAATCATACCGCAATGGTCTCTTTATAATCCGGCTCGATAAGTTTCGTTCGTTTATGCAACTTTTTCTGCAACTGTTTGAAACGTAGTTTCTAACGTCTTTATGTCTAAGAAAGTCGCGAAAGTCTCGGCGCTGAAGGAACATGGACAAACTAAATCGCCGAGCGACAAAGGGGAACAAGACGCTAAAAGACCTGGTGCAATTACCAGGTAGGTTTTCGCTGGATAAAATCGACAGGTGCGACCGCGCGCGCAGGCTAAAGCGGGGCTTGCGAACTGCAGAGAAAACCGCAGCCGTCCGAAACCGCCGAGGACACAGCTATTATTCCTGGCCTGCGCGTTTCGGACGCTCGCTCGCTCTCTCTCTCTCTCTTTTTCTCCTATTTTGGCCTCTTGCCTCATCATTGTCGTCGTCAACCAGGGAACCGCGAGCGGCTTTCCTGACAAAGCTTTCCGTGTTAATATTCCGCGCCGGTGGAAGTTCCGTCGCGCTGCATCGCACGACACCGACAAAAAGTCCCCCGTGCTCGGCGATCGTCGCACTTCTCTGCCGCAAAAACTAACGACTCCCCTTTGCTAAAGGATTACGATATTTTTGCCGGTGTAGCGCACGGTGTAACATTGGTACCTCTTCAAAATATGATAAGCCTCGTGACCTACGGATAAGTCCGGTACACTTCTGTGCGCGACTATGCAAAGTGCTAGTGGCAAGATACTACACTCTTAATCATGTACCTCCGTACGCGTAGTACCTCCAAATTCGAGGTACTATTTTCTAAACAGAATTGACATTTGAGGTACATACTAATATGAGATACTTTTCGTGGTACATACGAGGTACAGGATATATGAGGTAATAATAAATTTATTGGTCGAATTGGAGGTACCAATCATATAAATTCGCGATACTTTTTTAAGGAGGTACATAGAAACAAATGTACCGCCAACATAGAGGTACCGCCAACGAAGAGATAGGCAATTGTTTTAGAGGTACCGCCAGCCTCATTTCGTTGATGCTGAATGCACGATCAGACACGCGTGTTATAGGTTACACCAGTACAGATAAATTCTGGTATAAGTATATATTATAATCAAATTATTATAATGTTGCACACACGCACACACGCACACACGCATGCACACACTGAAAGAAAAATATACTTTCGGCCTGAACCATAATTTTATAATATTTCTAACAATAAATATGATTAACTTAATTATATGCATCATCATGTTAATCATAATTATTGTTAGAAATATTTTAAAATTATGGTTCAG
>JAJVSH010000003.1:2617049-2631905 GCA_021460005.1 Tetramorium alpestre | reverse complement strand
GTATCGCGAATAAAATGGAACTCCTGATTTCGAGGTACCATTTTTCCTCCTATTTTGAGAGATACATATGTCCCTCATAATTACGTAGAGTTTTTATTGCAACGTGTACCTCCAGTTTTTGGCGGTACATGATTAAAAGTGTATAAACGTTCATCGCTATTGCAAGCTTAAAAAGTTTGCTTAGAAAAGTGTCATAAAAAAATTACTTTGCTATACCATATTATTTTTCAGCAATAAATTAACGGCACGTATTCATGAGAGATGAGGCGACAAATGGATCTAGATATATTATTCAAATTTCGCCTCGTTCGTGATTCGTCTCTTTCTTTAATGTCATTAAACATTTAACGCACATTCGCTCTATTTGGGAACGAGACGTTGACAAAGTAAAAAAAGCCGATCAATTTATGATTGTCGGAACGACTGTGATGGGGTGAGGGGAGATGCAGGACAAAGTGACGAACAAGACGAGGGAGTGTGCATACATAGCTTTCTCCAAGTCTGTAATTAAATGGTTCTGCTTGTACGTAAGCGTACAAAAGCGGCGTCAATCTGAAGGCAGCGAAATGAAACAAATGGGACATGGGCATCAAAGCTTTTCGAGCGCATAACGCATAAACGAGCGCGTATGAGCGTGCGATCGTCGCGTTGCCTGGAATATACATACGTCAGGTCGATTAATCGATTAAGGATTATCTCGTAATAGGCGCGATTAAACGCGCCGCGTGCCATCAACAGCAGTTTACACTGCAAGCGAATTTGAATATTACTTTGAGTAAAAATCCTAATCGAGACGCCGCGCAAACATACGTTTGACACAACTCGGAAAGAAAGATCCGCACTATGTAAAATAATAAAGTGCTTCAGCTTCGGAACAGCCCAGCGTCGGAAAGATTGAAAAATAAAAACTTGCGACGGGCTTGCACCTGCGCTCGTCTCCGCGTAAGGCGAAAGGCGAAGAGGAGATATAGCCGACAACCCGCCGGACATAAATAACCCACCAAGTCGTGAAAAAGAACGGTAACGGTAGCCGCAATCACGGCAAGTGGCCGAGTTTCAGCAAGTTTTCCATAATCCTCCTTGCGGCTTTACCTTGCGCGTCTTTTACGATCATGACAGAAAGATGAAGATCGCGGAGCAACACAACATGGAATAAACCGCCGCGCCGCGTGGAATCGGCTTTTCCGCGGCGGATATGTCGGGATGTGCACACAACGTAAGAAATAAAATTTAATCGTCGAATGTTCCGATTTTCCAAGAGCACTCTCAAACTCGTCGGCTTTTCCCAATTAATCTTTCGAATCGTCTTTTAATCCAAGAGCCGAAAAAGCCGAAAGCACTTTTATATCCCGCGACGGCGCGCGATTATCGCGGCATCGCGCGCATATACAGACGAAGAATGGGTCAAAGGTCACGCGTTAAACATTTAGAGCGTACTCCGCACGATAACTTTGACTGCGTTCACATCAACGCGGCTGTTAGTATCCCGGACAAAGAGCAACAATCCCGAGCGTAGATTTAACGCGCGGAGCAACCTCTGAATATCGCGGCGTGGCGCGGCGGCCGGAATTTGCGCGAAACCGAATTTCTACTGTTGCTACCCTGCACCTAATTACGCAATTCATTAACAATACATGTACTTCAAACGCGCTACTCTCCGCCTCTCTTTCTGCCGCGTTTGAATATCATTAGTCCGTAACAATGCACCCAGATTTGTAATGTCCATCAAAATCTGTTTCTGTCGGCGGTTGTATTACATCTGTAATTAAATCCGTGATAGATATTGAATTGAAATGCCGTACCAAGACAATATATAATGAAAAATCGCGATGACCGCGCAACGATTTTTACGCGAACCATCTCGCTCTGCGGCTACGAAGATGAGCGACAGTGAGTGTTGATTTGGGCGAGTTAGAAAAAGTTATATTTATTATGCGTCCATGCAAATGTTCTTGTAGAGCAAGTCAAATTTGCACCGTACACATTGCACATTACACGATCGTTATTGCACGCAAATAATACATGTTTGCGTAGATAACCGAATTATGTTAACAAGCTTGAAATGCATTATAGTTGAAATTAATTATTGGAAGTAAAAAGCATATTACACTAGAGTTCATCTGCAATTATACGCAATATTGTAGATCGGGATTATGATAAATGCTTTAACTTTCTCTCGCTGTATACGTGTACGTGTGTGTTGCGTTGCATTTACATTTTTCGAGTCTTACTAAGCAGATTGTAGTATCGTTCCATCGCAATAACGCGCGTCGCAAATCAGAATACCGCGGCAATGCCGCCAATATTTTGCAATTCCCTTTGTATCGAGATGACGGATATCATGAAGCTGATTGGCTACATTATGGACATTGCTCGTCGTCGGCCTCAGCACGATTCCGGTTGACAGTTTGATTGCGAGTGCAGTACGATCCGGCTAACTTACAACATTATCTGGAACTTTGTTCGGTGCCGATGAAATGAAATAAGCTCAACTGGGAAATCCCTCTCTCTTTCTCTGTCTCTTTCTCTACCTTTCTCTCTCTCTCTCTCGCTACGTTCCTGTTCCTACATTGAAAAGCAAACGGCATATTCCAACACTCCCATTGGGTGTGACATTCAAACTTGAGGCGAAGTTCGCCACAGCATAGTGCAGGAAAACTGAGCTTATTTGAACATTCACGTTCCTGAATTTACATGAAATAGACTTACTTTGGGATCACCGCATTGTTTCCGAAACCTTCTGTTATCCTCAAAATTATTACATCATAAATTTGTCGAGTATAATTATTGTATCACAAATCTGCATCGAGTACTTATTACTTATAAAAAAAGAAGAAAAAAAATTATCCGATCATTTCAATACAATAGTGAGATATTAATAGAGAGATTTCGGAAACAATACGGTGATCCCCTATAGCTGCGGTAGAATAGTACAATAGTTTCCGAAAATTAAATTTCTGTCTCGCTGGATTTTTCGATGGATCATGTTAATAACCATTGTACGCGTGAAAGGTACGATAAAACCATTTCAAAAGGCCCAAGTCCGATTTAAGGGAGGTTATTTCAAAACGCACAATATCGCTATTCTAATACAACATCTAATATAATATGTATCGATTGATGGACTGTACTGTACAGACTAAGAGAAGTATAACAATCGATAATGTTAATCGTGGACGGGAACTTCTCACAAAGGATGAATACACCGAAAGATGAATACAATAGGTAGATAAGTAGATGGCTTCGTACCTTATATAACTCCTCCTCGATTATGCTATTATACTTCTCCGTTACATACAAGCTTCGCTGGTTTCGTCATAATGTTATTGAAGCAGCAAGATTAATTAGCAATGCGACGAAACAAATATCGAAATGCACGATGTGTAATTTATATTAAATAATGTAATGAAATTGTATCTTTATACATATACTGGAAGGTAAGCGAAGATAAAATTACTCATCGCGGAAGAAACGCGTTAAAATTACTCATCGCTAAGAGGAAAATTATTTCCAGCGTTCGCGATGCGCCAACGCTCGTCCTTGTTCGATGCCACGCGAAAACGGGCCCTCACACGCGTTTTTGTCCGCTAAGAAACAATTTCATCAGCATACGCTTCGCGGCGCGCTCTCGGAAACGGATCATTCTAAATTAAGAAGCCGACATGCGGAAATAAACTTGCCTCGGCTATGGCAAAGCGGTGCTCTATCAGCCCCGGGGGTTGATACGGTCTCTGGTTTCTATTGGCAACGCGATATGGAGTTCACGTCGAATCCGCAGTATCCATAACGGGAGCATGATCCTTTCGAGACTGGTAAATTGAAGCCGAGATACGCAAGACCGGATCGCTTTTCCAAATTGAATTTTCCGCGATGCTTAAACGTTCTTCCTCGTTCCGCGTTTCCCTACAGCGACAGACTAAAATCACTGAAACGTCCGCCTGTATGGCGGTATGTTTTCATCTCCGAGAATAACATCGTCGGCTTCGTCTCAGCTGACGGTACGAGCCATTTATGTGGAAAAGCGTCGTAAATGCAAACTTCAGAAGCAATAAATTGAGGTAAGACGTAAATATAAATGAGTGCAATTTTATCTACTTTAATGATAATATTTAATAATAATGTTGTAATGTAAAATTGTGAAAATACACTTTCACATGGAATTCCATGTGACTATTTGGAAATACCAGATATACGATTATCTGCACGATTCCGCCGTAAACACTTGGACAAAATTGTGTTTCATTCGTCACGATTGATTATGAAGGATCGACGAACATGCAGATAAGTTTAATTTTATACCAATCGTCGGAAAAGCGTATTTTTGACCACTTGACAGAGGTAAGATAACTTGCCGTTGTCAAAAGGAACATCGAATCGGATATGGACACTGCTTCGAATATATCTTCGTCACGTGAATCTATATCAAGCGAAATTAATCAATAATAGGACAGCTATATTATTGATCCACAGACGAATCCGTGTGCTTGCGCGTCAGTAGTAAATACAAATAACTGGTCAGACTTATCGGCATCACGACACTCTCGGTCTCGCATTGAAGGATCTCTGTTTGCCAAGATTCCTCAGTGAGCACTCAATTAATCCGAGTAAACTATTCAAAATTTATGTAAATTACATACGTCACGCACCGACGGAACTTGGTAGTAATCAACTTGTAAAATTTTATTGGTTGATATTAGTAAAATAAAAACTATTATTTAAAAAAGAGAGAGAGAGATTGTCTTATCGATATACAAAGTACGTATTCGATATACTTTAGACGACTGATTTCAATAATTTAGATTTAGATGAGCTTATGTTAGAGACAAAAATGCACAATATCCAAATCTAAATGATTGAAATGAGTCATTTTCTATTTAAGCATAGGTAAAGCTTCACTATGTTTTTCCATGAATTTCTGATAAGCAGTTTGCTCGTACATCGTACTCTGTATGAGTAATGCACTTTGGCCGGTTAGGCTTCCGCGCGTGCACACATACGCAGACACACTCTGGCGCATCACCGTGAACAGAAGGGTCCATCCTGTTCTCGCGTCTGAGTGCAGAGAGGCCCACTAAATCCGTGGTCTGGTTCAGATCAAAGCCAAGTCCCACATAATATATTCTCTATGAATAACTCAACGTCGAGACGTGGAAGATGGAGACGGTCTCTCGCGTCGTGACCTTTCCTTCGCCACCTTTCTCGCGTTTCAAAACGAAAATTGTGTAACTGGAGAACTAACACTGTAATATGAAACGGGGAAAATTAAACGGCGAAAACGCTCGCTCCGTAGGGATCGCTGTTACCGCGTACTTCTATCGGAGAATATAAAATAAACTAGTGACTAGGGAGACGTTGGCGATAGTTTAATATTTGATATTCATTGCTATTTGATATTCGTTATCTACATCGATATCTATAAACAGAAATATAAAACACATATTTAATATAATATTTATTCCCATAACTACATTCTGTATTTTCTAAATCATATTAAAGTATTACCGACGGCATCACAATGCGCGACAAAATACAACAGTTGTCGCGCAAAGAGCTCGAGCACAGCGTATTGTTCTCGCGATGGAATGCGCCAGCTTACTCGGACGTGACTCTGTTCTAGGAAAAAAGGTTGGAAGAAAGTAACTTTATTAAGATGCCGGTTAACCGAGAAAATGCGGACAGAGGGATTAAGCCGTCCCCGACGGCGCTAAATAAGCCCAAGCGTTCCAGAGCACTCGGACAATATGGAGGATGGTTGGTAGTTTCAGGGGATGGGTTTGCCCGCGCGGCTTAAACGCGGTAATTACGTCTCGGCGCATAATGCGTACATTTGTATCTATTAGTCGACAGCGGCAACAATGACGGCTTCTCGCGCGCTTCTAAGACCGCCAGCATTAATCATCGTAACGCGCTGTCGCGCGAAAACGCGCGACACTGATAGGAATCTCGAAAGAGTGACTCGATAGTTTCCAGTTAAATTGTGAAAAGTGTGCTCGCAACCGCTGTTGCAAGTGGCGCGTATCGATCTTACAGGATTACTACAGGAAAAGATGTCGCGTTATTAAATATCCCAACAACGCTTATCGTTACCGAGCACAAATATCGTACTATAATATCAATTTATTAATTTCAGACGACTAACGGCGCTTGTTTTACTGTCCCGCTAAAAGATTACATCGAAATCAATGTAGTCACTATCTGTCGCATACGGTGCGTTTATTGCGCGTCGTAAATTCGCGCGGAGATCTCAAGTCCGGCCATCTATACCGCGCTAGTCGAGATAATTTTATGATATTTCTCGTGCAATTTTACGGCCCGTCCCCATCTCACTCTAGTCTCACATCTAGAATTAATAATTTAATTGTGACGGTGATGATGATTGCGCACAATCGGACGCGCATCTTCCTATCTGTTTTCGATAATTGCGATGAGTTTATATTACAATAGGCATCGAGATCTCGATGGTGAAATTCCCCTCGCTCACTAATCCACCCCTACATTCGTCGTTCTAGCTAAGATATTCGGTCGCGTGGAGAAACGTCTCGCATATAATCCGGGCGGAGTCACGGCGTTAAGTGACGCGGAATTCAATGTTAGAACGAAAGCCCGGTAGCGGCGGTAACGAAGTCTTTATAACCATCCCGTCGCAGCGTCGTCGGCACGGGGCGTTAATTAATGCGTTAACGAAGAGGGTGCTCCCCTACCGAGCCAGTAAAATCGGTATAAACATTTACGGCTCCTAGAAAGGATATCCGATTACAGCGAAGAACTTGGAAACGTGCATTTATCCGGAACTGTATGAGCAGTTGATAACTGAAGCAAGACTCTTATATAATTGTAATGTAGATAGACGGTATGTTAATTATGGGAAAGAGAAAAATTTCGTATTTTTTTAAAGTTAATTGAAAGAAATAATTTCTTTATAACGCTCACATATTATGCGTGTTATGTATAAATATTTCTGCGGAGTAATTTCATTCTTTATTATCTGAGAAAATAATGATATTTCAGAAATTTTAAGGGATTTCCTAATAATTTCATAACACTATTCGTAATTATATGGAGTTATCACGGGTGTGCAGTATCATAGCTTGTTATTTTTTTATTCTTATTCTTTTCTGATTAAGTCACTCCGAAGATTGCTCAATATTATTCGTATATGCAGTTTTAAATGTATTCACGCGTAAGTAACATAGCCTGCAAAACTAAAGGAGTTATAAAGGTTTCGTGGCATTGAACGTCGGCGATGTCGAACGAAATTAAGCTTTGCAGCTTATTAAGCTCGTAGGAATCGTAGTAGTAGGGTCTTGCGCCTAGCTTGTCTTGCGCCCTTGCGAGCCTATGAGGGTCGCAAGCTCCTTTCCCAGCCAACTTTCATTTTGCGCGCGAGTGACTTTGCCCCCTCGATCTACCCTTGAAGCAGTCAGCCTGTAAAGACGACGTAATTTTGCGCCAAGATTGTTTGTACATCATGAAAAGTAACACTAGAAAACGATGTACGAAATTCGCATTTAATGCGAAATTCTTAGGTTTATTCCATGAGTTTCTTTTTTGCTTTATCTATTTGAAATTATTAATGTAGAACTAAAAAAATTAAAATTTAAGAGATCGTACTGTTGAAATAAAATCGCGTTAGTGAAGTATATTCTCTTGTTTCTCCAAACAAAAAAGCTTTTCCACGAATTTTTGGATGATGGAAAATCCTAAAATAACGGTCGATTGATATATATACATATATGTAATAAATGTTTTTCAAAACAACTACAACAACAGGATTTAGTGAATCGGAAGGATAACTATTAAATTTAATAATACAGCTGTTATTGTCGTATATTGTATCGGGCATTGCCAATTATTGTGAAGAGCAAAATGGAGGAATATTCGAACTGTAGATTTTCACGGTTGAATAGCGCATACCGAAGTTAAATCGTTTAACAAGCGTTCTCGCCACTCGACCGCTAATTTTTCTCATGGACGGTACGATGCAAGAATTATTAAGGGATATGTAGCCAAATTGCGCGATATTCTGGAATGGCTTGGAAAGTTTCCAGCTAAGAGGGAAGTAGAAATGAGCTCGAGCTTGGTTGCCGGTGTATCGCAAAAGTTGAAATCATGTCGGTTGTTGTTCGCCTCGAGAACGAATGAATGCACCTTATTAACTGCGATAAAAAAGACTTTACAAGTAACGGTCTTAGTAACGGCTCAATAATAACAAACATTATAATTATACATAAAGATATCAACCAATAATATTTTATATACAAATATCTGCATTCTCTTCGTGACATTTGGAAAATTCTTAAATGATACGAGAATCGATATAAAATTTTAACGGATATCAAATTTTGTTGGCAAACCGAAACATCGCACATATTTGAAATATTTCGAGCTACATTTTTGGCAGCAAACGTTCAGTTATAAAATTGTTCTCTTCCGTACTCTCGTTTAAACAAAACATTTAAATATATAATTCGCTTCTCTGTGTCGTGTTCTACAAGAACGATAAAGATAATCCATTCTCATCGAAGAGTCTCACGCTTTAATTAGCGGACGATTTGTGAGGATGTTAAGACACAGTCGGCAACACGAAACAGAGTGGATATGCTTTGCGTATAGCAGAGAGCGAGCTTCGTCGGGTAACGCAGGATCAGTGAGAGAAGCAGACCCTGAATCTTTCATGAAGAGGTCCGGTCCCTTTTAATGTTCATGTTAGGTGGCGGTCGCTGATGCGATCTATGTATCCGTATACATAATGTGCATGTATGAATATAGCGACGTACAAGTCTCTTCGGTGTATCACATCCTTATACATGAGACACAAATCCTGGGCGCTCTGATTATGGATCCCGAAATGGTTCTTGGCCGCTTGCGATTAATGCGTACATTTTTCACTCGCCAAGAAGTTGTAACTTGACCCCAAGATTTACATACCTCGGAACAGTCTAAGAATTTTCATGAGAAGTTGCTTTACACTCGAATTATCACAGTAATCTACAAGTCTTTAACATTGAAGCTGAGAATCGCGTAATAACTTGCAGATAATAAAATTTTTCGTCGCCTGCCTACTATATGTTTTTTTTTTTGACAAATTAATTCAATTAGCTAGTTAGCTTCATCATAGTACAAAGCAGATGCTTGTCGATACCTGGAAACGAAACGAGATATATCGCCATGTAACGGCATATCGTCTTCCGCAAATAATTAATGAAGTATTTGCAGAGGGTCTCTGACGAGCACAAGAGCATAGCGCAATAGATGAGCTCTGTACGTGCAGGCGGATAATCAACGCCTATTATGTCGTCTACGCTACCATTATCATCACCGTCATCGCTATCATCTTCTTCGATGCTGTCATGAACGTCACCGTCGACGTATCTAATCCGTTAATGACTATTGTTGTGTATCGAGGGGAGGAATCAGCTCTTAGCGCCAACGTGACCCCAACAACCTAACCCAGGCTGACCTGAATTATCTGACTATATACGCAGCCAGGTCGAGGTGGACGTATGTCCGTTAAGCTTCTCCTGCCCGCTCCTACGAGTATCTGCGCTAATCTGGGGAGAAAATCGGCTCTCTCTCGCCAATCGATCAGCAAGCTTATTCCATCAGCCCGTATCATCGTCTTGCGTGCGAAAATATGTATTTCAGTATTGAAGCGATTAAACGGTACATTACGATATAAAGATCCAATGATGGATCATACCTTTATTCTGACGCAAATTTTTAGTCTACCCTTCAGAGTCTGCGAAATATGACAGGTAGCTATTTTGCACGAGAAGTAACGATTATCATAATCATAAAAGCAAGTATTTATCGCATTAATGCAAAATGGAGAAGCAGGCTGGCAGCTTGACCGGTGACTACTCGCCATGGATGAATCGGCATTATTCAAGCCAACAAAGCGAACGAAATTCAATCGCTCTATCGAATCTGCATGACCCGTAAACCTCATTGTCGTTATCGTCCAATCGGAAACAGGTCCACGCGACGTCGTTCATGTTCGAAGCCCGTCGAGGATTATCAAACTGCTAAACGATGTTTCGTTGTCACGAATAACAAACACAATTCAAGTAGTGGGCAAAGGGGAAAGGGCATCAAACGGTTAATTAACGATTCGAGGAAATTAATGATGGATTTCAAGAGCGCCGATATCGACTCGACAAAGCCCTCGAGATCAAGAGGCTATCGTGGGAGAACCGACAAAGGGAAAGGAAAGAATCGGCAAGAGATAGAGTTTCAATGATGGGAATGATGCAATTAATATAATAAAGAAGAAAAAAGTATAGAAACAGGTCTATAAATGACAAGTCTTTCTTTCTCTTTTATTTAAAAAAAAATACGACATATTTTATGAGAAAAATATATCAGAATAAGATTTTTTCATCGTGCTTTAATGAATTTCTGAATATGTATATCACTGAAATAGCAAAAATAATAGGTACGCAGTAGAGAAATTGTCAATTTTCAAAAACTCAAGGTGAAAAGGTAAATTTAGATAACAAATTTAATTTTGCACTCTTATATCATTTTACTAAAAAAATACTAAAATATTTTTATACTTGCATCAATTACAAAGAATATAGTTAGGTCTTTATCAGAAATTATTTTTTTCTACGTATATATTATTTCTGCCCCGCAGTAGCGAAAGGATTAATTTGATGTAATTATTAACTTTGATTACTTTACAACGCAATAATCTATACCTACGTATTTGTTTTCAAAGATTTTGTAGTTTAAGTCGATTTGATGCCGTAATTTATCATTAACGTACCAATGAATAAGAAAATAATTAATGAAGAAATAAAATTGCGCGATTCAAAAGAGAAGCACAGTTCGCATTCTACGCAAGGAAAAGACGATGGAAGGAATCGTAACGGAAAGAGAAGAATGCATCGAGCGATCGGGGGTAATCAGCACGAGACCTTCTGTCGCCGCTTTGTTGTAACATACGCAAACATACAGACGACCGATGTGTTGTTATCAAACACACGTGGATATCAATGCGACACGACGCATCTCGATGAACCGTATCGTATCACCACGCGGCGCCAGTCGCCGTGACGGACTCGTTTTCACGGTTTGCACACATGCGACTCGGCACTGGCATGTGTAGTTCGCATTGCGTATAGCATTTCGCTGAACGCGACGATGAAAATGTTTGCAATTATATCGCGACGCGGAACGAAAGATGCTGATGCGGATCGCAATTAAACGCATGATTGAACGAGTGCGGTGACAATTAAACATAAATGCATGTTCGTGCATGTGCAACGTTTAAACGAGGCCGCAATGTATTACGCCACTAAAAATTAAGGTATATTTCGTGTAAAAAAAAAAACATGGATAACAAGTTTGCAAAATTAGAAACGTTGCATAGGACGTGTGGCATACACGTGGAAAATAATGCGAGAGAATCGCATTCATTCCGTGAGTAATTTACTTATTGTACTTAAAACCGTGCTCCGCGCTGTTTCCTTAGAACATCCTAATCCGAGGTTTACGTCGGATGTACGCAGCTCGAATATAGCCCGATAATTTGCTGAGCAAACGGCCTGTTACCAATGTCTAGCGCGAAATCCAGCTTTGCGCACGTTAGATCGGCGCCTAACGAGCAGACGATGTCCGCCTCGTTTCGTTCCGTCTCTCGTTTCGCCGTGCTACTCCGCGAAATTAAGTCGCGGAAGTAAGTACACACTCGACGAATATCGACGGCGTAAACGCCGTAAACACTCGCCTGTATCGCGCGACATCGGACGGTTATTCCGTCACGTCGCGAGAAAATAGCCGCAATTACGCGATCTACGCGTAATCCGTTAAGTCCCTGACATAATATTCCGTTATTATATAGCGAGGAAGGGGCAATTACCATGACCGCGCGGCTAATCCTCGGCTGCTCGATGACGTTTGCACGTGCGGCGCGCTATTCCGTTTGTTATGTTATTCATTAGCCGCGCCTAGGAAGCCCCGAATTATACAGACTATCTCTCCCACGACTTACAGCCGTCCGCGTATATAACCCAGGCCTTTGAATCGTATTTGCCCACGCATACGTTTAAACGCTCTTGGCGCTTTGACCGAGGTGTACCGGTGCCGATTAGCCGAGCTCTCCGCGAAACCTTGAACCCCGTCTCGGCTACCGCGCTGTTTCCGTCCTGTGCCGCAACGGCGAAAACGTTAAACGGCTTGGGGCTCATTAGACCGCGATATATCCTCACGCATTCGAGAAAGAGAAAATTCTCCCCAGCGGGCGAGAGAGCGCGCTCGCGAACGTTTTAACACTGCTCGAAAACTTTGAATAACGTTCTGTTGGTCTGTTAATCTCCCGGGTGCTCGTATTAATGTATTAAAGCCCCATAAATATTTGAAATTTTGCTTCGCGAGATAATAATCTATGTCTGCATAATTATAAGTATATTGCGTGTGTAATGTACATACATACATACATACATCGCGCGATATTCTAGATATAGAAAATATCAGAATACACGAAATCACTTTATTCGTACGTCAAGTAACAGCACAATTTGATAAATTTGATATATCCAATAACGTGCAGCAATACCAAAGCAACTGAGAAAGAGAGGATTCATGGAGGAGAAATGTCATCTTGTTACCGTCGAAAGGTTACCCACTACGTCAAACGCAGTGGGCGGAGGACAAAGAAGCAAGCTTCGATGGACAAAGAGCCAGAACGGATCGCATTCGAAACTCGCATGTCGCATAGGAATCCAACAATGGTCGGGTATCAACCGATTCACGTTTAGGGGGAAAACTTTGGTATCGCGTTCGCTGTCCACTAGCGTCAACTTACTTGGGTAACCAGTAAGAAGAGCTACAAATGCGCCTGGACGATCATACCTCCATTCGCCGCGAATAATCCTTGCAATTTTAGACATTTGCCGAATGTAATAAGAATGAGATAAACATTGCAGCGCACAGAAACTTTTTAAAGAGAGAACGTAATAATATACTTGTACATACGCAAGACGTTAGTTTTGCAGTCCCTTGAAAATTGATTGGGAAACTATGTCTCCCACGCGACGCGACACGGCAGGTCTTTCCTTCTCAGATCTTCGCCATGGGTTTGCGAAGCCGACAATAAATAACAGGCAAGTACGGGAAATCCCATTTGCTGTCGATCCGGAATGATTGATAAATTGCCTTTATTAATCCTCGAGTGACGTTCGCGCGGAGACTCGAAGCTGAAGTTTCGTTGCAGACGATACCTTTTGATTAACTTCTCTCGATACCCGTGCGGGGTTCTTCTTATTTACATTAATAAAATCGAAGCGAGCTTCCAATGAAAATTAAACGAGTCAATGACTTAAATAGACAAAAATTATCACAAAGCGTTAGAAAAATAAAAAAAAAATATCTACTTACGTGAATGGCAGAAGTTTCAAGAAGATAGGTGGAAGGACTCTGTCAAGTGCAGGTATGAACATCAACAGGCTTGGTCGTTATAAACGGAGGGGACCGATGTCAAAACATGCCGTACAACTTTAGTAAAAACAACCATCGCATCGTCTAATTTTTTTATTTTAATACCACTCTTCACAGTGTGGAAATAAACGCTCTTCCATATAGACGAGAAAATATTTGTTTAATCTTTAACATCACGCTATTTATTTCGTCATTCCAAGATCTCACCCGATTATAATAAAATTGATGTTATACTATACATAGACGATAATTTTCACGATTCTAAGTGTTATTGATCAAAGTTTTCTCTCTTAAATCGTATAAAAGATGATCCAACTTGTCTTACGTTTTATTCCTACAAATAACTTAACTACTATTTTTCGATTCATTTTAGGATCTACTAATTCCACCAAGAAATTATAGAAAAGAGAAACAGCGATAGTCATATAGAGATGCAAGAGAATATACGAGAATGAAAGAGAAGGAAGGGCGTGACAGAGAGTTCTACAAGAGACAGAAGTAAAAAAAAGAAAAAAAAAGAAAGAGAACTAAAAACGTGGCGCATACGGGAGAGCTCGTACCTTCTGCCCGCTGTGAAGAGTATCTCTGTAAAGTAAAACAGAAAAGAGAAGAGTTAGAAAAAGTGTACACATATGATAGGTAGATAGATAGATATGGCAGAAAGCGCAGGCAATTCCAAGTTGAAACAATTATTCGAGAGAAATATAATTCTCTTAATAAAAATCACAATAATGAAGATAGACGTGTGCGTGTGTATGAAAGAGAGACAGAGAAAGAGAGAGGCATAGAAGTGGATGACAGAAAAGTAAAGAGATAGAAATAACACATACAGCTAAAGTGGCAGAATGGACTAAATAGAGTTTTGTGAATTAAATAAATTTCGTTTCTAATAAATACTGTCTCTAATAAAATAAAAAATTACGAATTAGGAAAATTATTAAAATTTATTTAAAAATTAATTACCGATTAGAATTATTTTAAAGTTTATTAAAATTCACAGCCGCATTTATTATACTATAATTATAATATATACTATTATTATATTGTAATAATCGCGAGGAGTCTTTAATGTGCATTCAATGTAAATCTTCATCAAATCAGTACATAAGAGGTTCAATAAAAAAAATATATATATATATACAAAAACAACCATACCGTCGAAACATTGTTTATTCAATTTTTATTTACAACTTTTTAAAAGCTAAAAATATCTAAAAATTAAAATCTGGAGGAAGCTTCTTCTCCGTCTCTGAATATCAGTAGCTGCAACCATTGATCTGAAAGAAAGCCCGGATTGAAGGAACTGAAAACAACGAAGAGATAAGTATAACGTTTCATATCGACTGAAAATAAACGTGATTTAAAAAAAGTGAGAATATCTTTTTCATTCAATCAAATCGCGGTTTCGTTTATAAA
>JAJVSH010000003.1:2573907-2612375 GCA_021460005.1 Tetramorium alpestre | reverse complement strand
GTCATCATCATCATCATCATCATCATCATCATCATCATCATCATCATCATCGGCGATTCCCCCCCGCGCGCGCGCGATATATATATATATATATATATATATATATATATATGTATATACACACACATTTGTGACACATTATTGTCTACTTTCCAATATTAATTAGAGACATTATGTTTGCATTTTGATTAATTAACGTGACAATATATAAAATAAGATGAAAGTTTTCGTAATAATTAATGAAATATAATTGCATAGAGGGAATACAGCGAATGGAACATAATATCTCGCTCAGCTTCCTATATTTAATTTAATATTGTCGCACAAAAAAAAGTCGCGTTTGTTCACTTTATTAAATGGACTTGTAGTTCCGCGTTAATATAATTGCGCGCCGCTATGCAAATGTAACGGGTAAAAATATGAATCACGCAACACACATCACGTTTCGCTTAACAAACTTTACATTACATTACCAAACATAATCTTCGTGTATTCATTTTACACGTTCTCTGCTGTAAACGCCGCTCCCAAATGTACAATCACAAATGGAAAAAGCTTGGTGGTTTTTTGCGTCGATTTTATCTGCAAAAATGGATTTCAATTATGGCTCTTAAATATTGTATGTTGGATTGAGTTCGAAACAACTTTGAGTACTTATTTAACTCGGCCTAGTGACCCAAATAAACAGTTTTCTAAATAATTAAAGTTATTAGAAAAATTAGTTAATTGTTTATTCGGAAAAAATATATACATCAATTCGTCTGTCAATTGTCATTTTATAAAAAGCCGGCTTGTGGTATACAAAAAAAAAGGAAAAAACATAAATGATTTTAAATATACAAAAAATATATTGTACTATCAAATTTGCATAAATCTCAAGAAAATATTAAACATTTGTCACAAATATTGATCATCAAACGTATGTGTAAACTACGTTATTATTGACAAATATTAATTATATTTAAGCAGCAAATTCCGCCTTCGTCAACCTTTAGTATCGTGATATGTATGTTTGGGCAAACTGATTATTAAATAACATCAAACAGCACGCGTTGCGGCTTCCTTTTGCCTCATGTTTCACAGTGCGCAATTTCGGGATCGAACGATGATTCGTCAAAAACACGCGCGTAACAAAATAATCATTATGTCATTTCAACTATTTCATAAAATTATAAACGAGAGAATGCCGTTCCAGTCTAAACTTCGAGGCTGTCATAAACGCGATTTAATCGTCGTCGAAACTCCGCCGAAAAAGTGACAAGATAAAAAAAAACGGTTAAAATCACCGCAAATAAGTGAACGATAAATCGTGCTAAGGCGACAATTAACGACTCGTCGCGGTGGTTCCTTGTTCCAAGCATGGAAGATGATTACGAACGAAAATTTTTGGATTCTGACCGATATTGCGGAGCAATCATAAAAAAAAAGACACAGGGATGCTAAAGCGTGGACTTTATTTACCGGATGGAAACTGATAAAAATCGGCAAAATCACCGCCGTAGCCACCGGCGCCGCTGCCGTTACCGCGCGCGCGCGCTCGCGCGCATCCATCGGGGTTAAAAGTTTAATACCACCGCTAGAATTTCACCTCGTCGGAGAGAGCGATAGACCGAAGTTCGATATTAACTTTCTCCCCCTCTTTCCCCAGCCCTCTCCCTTTTTTTTCGGGCAGAGGCACGAGAGAACTCGATGGTGTTTTTTACGAGCTGTTCATCCCATTTCCCGAGAGCCGTTGGCCGTATATCGGCTACATTTTCGCTCATTAAAAAGTTGCCGAGCTCGTGCCCAAGCGGGTGCCTTTCTCGTTCACCTCCTTCTCGTCTTTACAGGGCGCGGCGGCAGTGGCGTCCAGACGGGATTTTCATTATTAAAAAGTATTACAGCTGGCCGAAGGGATGAAAAGGTGGAGTGAAACGCGCGGAGGTGGCAACGGGGGAGGGATAGGACGAAAGCGGAAAGAAGGTGGCCGAACGAGGGAATAAATGGGGGATTACTTCGGGCACCGAGGTGGTGGAGCTAATTTTAAAAACCCGGGTGGAGTAATCGCCGGGATCTTGAAGGCTTCCCGGATGAACTCGGCGACGACGGCGAACATCCCACCATTTCCTCTCTGTATCTCCGCGCGATTAGCGTGTCCGCCCTATAAACGCGCGGCTGCGAATTTTAAATAAATTACTTCAACCTGCTGCGATCGGCGCATATACCCGCGACATTACTTTTAAGCGCAATATTAAGTATCCTCGGTTGGTTTAGAAAAGTGATGTAGTATTGAATACATGAAGAACTTTTCCTGAAAATGTGAAACCGTGATGAATGTCGTCAGATGACGACATCGAGGCTCAGCGAACGCAATTAGTGACGCAAATCTATGATGACGTGGATGCGGCATGATGACATCGACAAGGTATTCTATTTGATCTTCATATGCAAACATTTACAATCCCATTAGGTTCCGATTTATCGAGAACGAGAACGCATGGATGCGTGCGATGATAGTAAATACTGATCGGTAGTGCGCGCCAACTGGATTACATTCAAATAAATAATTTTTATTATTACTATATCCGAAACTTTAAAACACAAAGATTCATCGAGAATATATCATTAATCTTTAAACGTTGATCCATTGACGTTACATTAGGGCTGGATTTTATCTTTATAATTCATTATTATTAATTCACTATAATTTTGACACAGAAAATAAAAAAAAAATAACGCAGCCATTTTTTTATTTTGAAATAATTTACCTTATAAAATAAGTAGACTATGCTTATAAAATATCTGTATTATCAGATATTTTAAAAAATATTAAAAATATAGAGTCTCTCTGTCTTACTCGCGTGAGCTATATGCCGGCGAATGCATCACTCTTGGATAATAACGAGAAATTTGTTTACTGGGAAGTTGGTAGTTATGGAAGTTCATAGGAGGTGAAGAAAAGTATAGCGCCAATATTTCATGACTTCTAGACACCCACGTGATGTCTAGAGTCATATTATGCACGGAATACTTTTAATTTTTTCGCCGAATTTGATTACTTGGTTACCGTGGGAAAACACGTGGAATTTAGTTAATTTCAGCGCGCACATACGCGACCGGCGTGCCTTTTAAACCACGCTTAATTAAAACTTTAGATTGCCTACTGAATACATTAATACTATGCTTTCTACAGAAAAGTACGATGAAATAGAGTGAAATATATCGCGAAATATACAGGTAACAGTTTTGTTCGTCTTGAATTAAACTGGAAAATGGAAGTAGAAGTTTAGCTTAAACCTTGGCCTCGAAGGTAACAAATAAATAAAAGCATCCCCCGTATGTTTCTCGTTGATTTCAACTGGACTTTGCAGATTTAGCAGAAATTTAATTTAAAGCTTTATACTATCAAGACATCTAATGCTAAAAAATTAAAATACACAATTATGTGCATAGCACATAATTAAATTCTTTTGAATAGATAAAACCAAAAGTTCATCAAGAGAACGTTGCTAATGAGAATATGTATTCAGCTTTTGTTATCTCGTATAATATATATTTAAATGCGTATTTTGTTTGATATCTCAAGCAGATAAACAAAAACGCACTAAAATGTCAAATGTAATAGAGATCAGACGACCCAAGAATCAGAAGAACAGACAAAGGAACGGCAGAGAGATTAACACGATGGATCCGTTAGCAATACTATAATCCTATAATCCTTTTGCGCGATCCCTGCGGGCAAGCCGTCCGGAAAATTCACCTTTCCGCCGCGAAACAAACAGAATTAAAAGCGACTTGGTATGCTTGTGTTAAACGTGATTAAATATCAAAAGCCGCCCGTTTCCCGCGACACGCCCATTCCCTAATACTCTCCGCGCGTACAACCTTATTATACGACGGCTAATTAGGACGATGAGAGAGAGGGGAGGGCAAAGGTCAAGAGTGGATAATATATTGTTCTCGCAAAAGAACTGAAGCCAGAGCTGAAATTAACTAAAGAAACGGAATAGCCAACGCGCGTGCGCGTATTGAATTAACCGAATCGAGCTCCCTTTTCAGTACATCTTGTATGAAAATATGCATGGTTGCTAAAGCAGGATCCGGGGTTGCAAAAGAACAGCGAATCTCTTTCATAGCAAACTATTAATTTATACATACATGCTTGAGACACTCTTCTTGAATCTGAATTATGAGACAGATCCATCGGAACTAAAATCGTATATGTAGATACCGATATCGATATCGTGAAGAATGGAAAATTTGAGAAAAATCGAGAAAGAGCAAGAGAGCAGCATTACCGAATTGCAGCTGAATACTTCATTTCCTTGGCTGCTGCATTCGATTGCAGAGAAGTTTGAGTGATGAGAAGCGACTGATCCTTGGCTCTGAACTTGCTGCTTAATTTTGCTGCTTGATTTACGCTTTCAATCTTACATAAATAAATAAATGCCGAACAGCATGACAAACAATGATAATTCATTATAATATTAAACTTTTTCATACATAAGTCAATTTCGGATAAGTACATAATATTCATAAGTTTTTAGAAAGATTTACATCTCCTTGCATTTATATTTTTTCAATTTGTTCAAATGACATAAAAATCGCAGCACTTACTTTTCAATTTCGTAAAAAAAAAATCTTATTTATACAATGTCAATCTTGTAAATTTCACTGGTAAACAATAGACACAAGAGAAATGGGGAAGAGATTTCTTTAATAATTTCGTTTATTATCGTCGTACTCTGATGCCTGCGGCTGCTGTTCTCTTTATTTCGAAATCCTTAACTCCGACAAATTATTATAAAACAATGTTATCGTTTCATTTGACGTTGAAATTCTGAAGATATGCTGACGGAAACGGCGATGAGTCTTAATATACCTCGGGCGTCGAACAGAAAAATTTCAAACAAAGTGCGTCCGATGGTAATTACATTTGAAACTTCTCTTTGGCTTTCCGCACAAAAAGCAGAAACCAATTCAAAATTATGCTGATCGAAGAATAGTAATCCAGAAATATACACGCGCAAAAGTCGAGCCAATTATTGAGTAACTCACTATATCTTTTACATGTTTTTCTCTTATTTTAAATTATTTTATAGAACGAGATATTCATGTTGACAGCTAATAGTAACAGAGGTAGAAGTTTATTTTTGACTTTATCGAAAAATCATAAAAAAAAAACCGATATTCGTGAGAGGTTATGTTTTCAAATCGAATATTGGGTACTATATTTTCCCAGTTTAGCGGAACGTTATTAATTGAAGCTTAGGCTTCAATTTTCAACGGATAGTGCCACAACTTCCAATAGTATGAGGACGATTATTATTCGTTATCCTGTCGTTAGTTTGGCCGCCGAGCTCGAATTTACGGTCACGATCGAACGAGTATTTGCGCGAGGATACCTCGGAGGGGCTTAAGCGGCTTTCAAAACGCACAGTGACGTGTTTTACGTGTCTTTATAATGCTTGTTTATATTCACAGCTATTTCTAGGTTAAAAGAAAAATCCTTTTTCTAGCGTGTATCTAACGCGAAATGACGTGTGGCACATGTTATAGAACAATTCCCTCTTGAGAAATTTGATACGTCAACATTTAATATACATTACGAAGCTCGTGTAACAATACGTTTACAAGTTTCTTAAAGTCTGACTGTGTTATATGCCCTGTATATAGAATACAACGAGCGAGACTTTCTTGTTACAGCTCCTCTGGTTTATTAAAGACAATATGCGCGCGCTGCGGCGTCGTCTTGAATGGAAATGTATCTTTAGAATCTTGATCTTGTATTTGGCAAACTTATAGTATTTCGCGCCACGACGAGACAAGGCATTTCGACGACAGCAGTCGGTAATTACGAATCAACGCCGTGTACAGCCGACAAAAAGGAAAAAGACGAACGTCGGATATACAATAATCCGCGGTGCAATTATCCAAGTTTCGCGGGTCGCCAGGCTGCAGTGATTTTCCGTAGATACAAGACCGCAAAAGAGAGAGAGGGAGGGAGAAGAAAGATCTTGGAGAACTCGCGAGTAGCGACGATTAACTCCGACGATGCGGGACGGATCCGTGGAGGAATATAGGGGCCGTGAAGCGAACTCCGCTCGGCAGTCGTAGAAACTTTTAATGGCACGACGCGGGGAAAAGCGCGGAGCACGACATGAAATATGTAAGAGCGTAAGAATCTATCGGACACAAAGCGACACATAATCGCCGGGGCCGCGCATTGTTCCGCGCGCACAATGCCGGAGGCCCGGGGCTGCAGTCTGCACGCGGAACAACGCGACGCACTGACGAAAGTCGGGCGACAACACTCGGTGCGCGGTCGATCGGTCGCGGTCTTATGAATTTTTCAACTCGACCGTCGGCGACCGGCAAGAATATTGGATTCATCGTAAAAATAGCAAATGTCATCAAGATAAGTTGTTTTTAAATGTTCGGTTATATTCGGTGACATTGTAGGGAGACTGAGACGATATCCTGAATTGACGGCTCTAGAATATTACGAGTATCTCTCTCAACGTAATGCTATATCTGACAATGAGAATTAGCGTCCTGCAATTGCAAAATTAAATCTATCAGTTATCACTGGCCCGATAAAGTCCCGAAAAATATTATATCCAGATTCGTATCGTTTTCTATAGTACAATAATGATAAAACTTATGTAATTTATGAACGAAAATGGAACCTGTATTTCATACGCTTTTCTGAGCTATTGTAATATAATTTGTGTACATCTAACGCGATATGAATTCGATCGGAAAATAAGCGGGGAATTTCTTTAGTTGGCGTGTGAGACAGCGCTCGCGCGTGCGTGTCGCAAAGAAGAATTAGCATTTTAATCGTTCATCCCGTTCCGGCGCGGTCCAGTGGCTGCGTTCCCGCCGCGTCGGCTTGCGTCATGCGTACACGCAGCGACGACGACGAGCCGGGTGTATCCAAGGCACGTTAGCAGAGTCGATGCTGCACAGTTTTCACCCGGAACGTAACGAGGCTGCCTCTCTCGTTTGCATACTGATCGCTCCTTGTTTTTAATACGACCGTAGACGGACGGTGCGGCCATGATGTATAATTAGGTTGCCGCACTTCGCGTCACGCTCGGCCAGGGTGAGTTAACTCTTGCGAAGCTAAACTGCTCGTCGCCGACGCGCTTTCAGTCAACTCTTTTTCATTATAATCCGTCGGAACGGCGCTACGTCTCTAACGAGCGAGCTATTACTCACTCGCCTTTGGATTCGCGTGGATTCAGCAAGCGCAGCACAGAGAACGATGCCCCAACCATTGGGATTTCGTCATCGATGTGCCTCGATTGATCGTCGGTCGACGATACGCCCGCGCCCGCGGTAGTCAATAACCGATCGCTATAATATTTAATACTCTACATTTTTCGATCGAACCATCACAGAGGAGGAAAGAACTACTTTTCAATGAGAGGATTCAATTTACAGCAAATGATGCGAGTACTCCAAAACGAATGCCGATACAGTTTTACAAAGCAAAGAGCAGACGGTTGTATCGCGTGATTTACGGCCATCCCCTTCCCCTTTTCACGCACAACATATCGAAATACACTCGATACCGGAGAGATTTAAATATTTCACCGTGTCGTCGTGATACCGACATTTATTAAACCATTTATTAATGGTTTTCCATTTTTGTATTGTATAACTAGAGAGAAAGCTTGATTTATAACATAATTATTAATATAAGCCATTGCATTATCAAAATGATAACCCCAATTTTAATATTTATTTCCCGATAATTTGGTATTAGATTGACAAATTAGCAATTAAATTAGCTAGTCTTATTATGCTATAAATCCAAACTTGATTTCTAGCGGCAAGAGTAGCAGACTAGCGGTTTATTAGAAACGCAGAAAAATAAAGAGATTCAAATATAGATGAGAGAAAAGGTTATCTCTTTTATAACGAGGGCAAAACAAATGTGAAGCTGAAACCGGTTAATTAGTAGTTAATCGACCATGAGATTGCTATATCAACAAATAACCAGGGTAACTTGCGCGCTCTGGATTTTCTCGAGCTATTCTTTGATGGAAAATTTACCAATATCGATAAGGTTTAAATGGACGCAAGATATCCAGAGTCGCTCGTTATCTAAAATTAGATATTTAGATTTATTTTAAATACTTATTGTTAGTATAATAAAAACCTAATTTCGATAAGGAATCCGATTCTTTATTGTTTAGTGAAATTCGAAGTCTGTATACATTTTGGAAGAATATCAAGCGGTACTCAAATTCAATGTTGAATAAAATAACCTATGGAATAAAATAAGCTACATACGCTATTATTTTAGTGTTGTAGATAGCTACGCAAATATTAAAATAGGTTACATTCGCTTTAAATTAAAATTAATTGAGCAGAAATATTAACTTCGTTTTATATTGGCTTTATAACAGATAATCTGTACATGGTACAGCCATTTAAATTTTAAAAATTATTAATTCCGAAAAGGGAGATATTATTATTTCACTAAATCGATAATGTTCAATAAAAAAAAAAACCTAACCATTGCGGATGACATTCTATTTTTAAAATCCTTTTTACGTATTGAGCACGTATTCCTGTATTCAATATAATAATGTAACATGAATTTTTTAAATTTTTGTTTCGATATTCTGTCTTTAATAAACACGTTAATCGATGCATGAGATTGGATGTCGCGAATATATCGCTCACGTTACATCGAGAAATTTATATTATTAAAATAGAAAAAAAAGACATAAACATCATTATGTTGACCCGCATTTTTCAACAGAAGTTGGCCACAGAAGTAGAGGCAATGTCAAAGCACAATTACGATGCTGCAGTCGCCGGAAATGGCATGGTCAAGTATCAAATTTACGGTCGAGCATTCCAGTCTCATATAATTTCCATTCGCCGAATAATGGCGTTTCGTTATTTCGCGGAAGAGGGAAGGTTGATCAATCGAGGGGACAAAAACGGAAAAGAACCCGTTGGTTCTGCGTGTCACCCGTTACTACGTCCGACTGACTTCCCGACGAGTGCGAAGTTAATCTTGCTCGAACGAGTCTCTCTCTCTCTCTCTCTCTCTCTCTCTCTCTTGTGTACGGGCGATCGCGTGATCGAAATTGAAACGAACGAATGGCGGGAGAGGTCGCGTGCTATCAAGAGAGCTCTCTGTGTGGAGCCCAAGCGGACCTTTCGCCATCCCCGCGGGCTTTTCGTTCGCGGCCCAACTGTCCATTCCCAGCCGTTAATCCCAACGGAGGGTGGGTTTCCGGTCGAAGGGTACGCGCCCGGGCAACACACAATGGCGCGGCCCGCCTGACAGAAGTGAGTAAAAGGTGTAGAGGATATGTCCCAGGTATCAGGCGCTATCTCTCCATCACAGATACTTGAGGCAAAATCGGTAGAATTTAGGTTGCTTCTATTACGGAGTTTTCATGAGGCGAATTGCAGAAATTGAACTTTGGACTTGCGGACAGATGATAAAAACATATTTTTTTATTGTGAGTTGTGTTGAATTTTCGATAGATTTCGCATTGACGGAACTGTACCTTGAGGTTTGTACATGTACACAAAGATACATGTTAAACTTGAATAAATCGTGGCAAAATCAAGATTCTATAATTAAAACAAAGTCATTATTAGAGTTCGTATGATTCCTTACAGAGAATATTGTTTCCAAATTTGCGAGGATTACATTTAGCTCTATAATCTAATCATCAAATTGATCTAAACAAGAGTAAATTTATTCAACAAGAACCAATAAAGTAAACTTACTCCATCACATGTCGTCGTTTCAGATTTGTCCTGCCAACTTGTTCAACATGGTAATATTCCATCCATTCATCTGCGCAAAGAAGAGAATGGAAAAAAGGAAAAGATAACACGACGCCACGCATCCGAGCTTGGAGAGTCGTGTGACTAATGAAACGAACAATGACGGGTTCTCTCGTCGGTGCGCCTGCCTGTTCACGCGCCTCCTCGGCGTCGCCTCCGATTTCACGTCCATCAGGGTACGCTAAATCCCGGTAAACCCGAGAAGCCGGCATTAGCAGTACACGCGCGAGCGACTGCGCAATCCCCGGACCCTTAGAACGAAATTAGAGAATCCTACACTGCCGCTGAACGACGACGGGGCGCTCGCGTGCGCGCGCGCGCGACCTCCCGAAGCGAGCAAATCCGATTTCAACCCGTCGGACTATTCGATTCCAAATTAACATAATAACAGCGAAAATTAGGAACTGCCTACGGCTAGACTGCAGAAATTGCGGAATAATTAGGAAATGCTCGGAACGAGCGAATCCGATACGCGTGGCGAGAGAGATCGCAGGTAGAATCGATATCATCTCTCAAATTTTCATGTTCTGCCGAGGGTGACTACTGACAGAGTAGTTGTAATCGATAAGGGAAGTGCTTCCGTCCTTCGAAGTGCATCGCAATCAAGGATGTGCTTCTCGAATCGCGTAGCGTACTACATAAGTTGATCATCCAAATATTAATTGCCTCTAAAAGATGTGAAATTTCTAAATTATCGTAAATAATTTACAAATCAAACTGGGAAATAATGTTATAGACTCATTTCAGTCAACAAGTCGAAATTCAAATTTCTTTATTTTTATTCACCATGCATGTCTCTATTATATAATACCATTAGTTCATTTATATTACAATAATCAAATTGTTTACTTTGTTCAATACAGAAATTCAAAGTAACTTATTTCTTTTAATCTCTTTCTTATCTCGCTTCCTAACGCTAGCTTCTTGAACTTCAAATAATATCCTTGTATCGAAAGCTTCTTCAGAATCATTCAACGCGATATCCTGGTGGATCACGTGGAAATCAAAATTCCAAACGAAATATTCCGCCCAGATCTTCTCGATTTAGCTGGTTGACGAAAACTCGAAGAGTGTGAGGAATATTCAATATTTTGCCGACCTGCGTTACGCGTGAAACGCGACCCTCGACCTCGGATTCGCCTTCGCCTCTGTTGTCGACCCTTTGAATGCCGCCTTCGCGATTTATTATTTGCCGAACGATTTGTCATTTGCGCATCACCCTCGAGTCGTGCTTTGTGTGCTCTTAGGATCGAAATATCGGGACGGCTTGTCGAGTCGAGATATTTCCTCCACTATGACAGCGTTTTCCCTAGGATGATGATTTTCGCGACGCCGAGCCCAGATGTACATCAAGTTAGCACTTATTTTATTTTGAAAAATAAAATAATAAAAATTGTGTTGTGTTGCGCTAAGTTTGTGCTACCGTGTGCCGTAAAATTTAATCACATATCTTAAAAGACAAAGCGTCAAATAAAAAAAAAAATATCTTTTGAGATATGTGATTAATTCTTGCGGCACACGGTAGCACAAATTTAGCACAACACATCACAATTTTTATTTTTATTTTTTCTTAAATAAAATGGCAGTGCTAACTACTTTATGTACATCACGGCAACAAGTATTATAACTCACCGGCCGTCGCTTGCCTTCTTTCGTTCTCCCAGCTTTCCACCCTTCTATAATTCCTTGCATCCTCACTTCACACAACACGCTATCGTTATCACTTGAATGACCTTATTATACATTTACACTATCACTCGAGCGGCATACATCGTAGGTAAGCGACCGAAAGAATTAGATTAGATTACGACGTGATTTTCGAATTTTCGAAATTTCGAAGACGATCGCACGGCATAGCAAAGTGCCGGATGATCGCCTGTTGTTTGATTCGACACAAACTCGATAATTGACACTTGTTCGTCCTCGATATTCACTTTCAACAAGTTAAAAGACGAGAGTTCACAAAAAGTAAGAAAGCTGATCTGAGTCTTATATCTCCGCAATGGGATCAAGATACAAGTGCACTTTTCGAGAAGACTAGCCGAAATGTAACCGCGAACAAGGCTCGAGCTATCACTTTTGAAATCTCAAAATCAATTTTTACATCGACAAAATGAAAAAGATTTGTGTGCTTTTAAGCAAGCATTAAGTTAGGTTGTGACATGAAACGCGATGCGCTTGGAGATATCGAATGTTCCGCGCACTTTGTATGTTTCTCATAATCATTTTTTTTTAATATTATGATTGTATCACTTGATCACTATCACGGTATAAAGTAATAGAAGGGCCGAGGCGATCGCCCGTTATTCGATTCGACACTCATCCGTACGCGATATTCACTTTCTACGGACGAAAAGTCGCGCGATCGCGGAGCATAAACGCGACATCTTCGTGCTCCGATCTCCGCGATCGAACTGAGGTTCTTTCTGAAGATTTGGAAATAACTAAAAGAAGGAAAATTAGAGGAAGGGGAAGGACATTTCGGACAAGTGTACATTTCGAGAAAAAAGAAGTAGCCGAGGGTCGCGATTTACGTCTTTCTATGATGGGACCAAAAAAACGAATTGCTTCGAGCGAGCAATGAAAAACGCTGCAAAAACACGACGCGACGTACTTCGAGGAACTGAATGTAAACAAACGCCAGATCGCGGAGCAGAAATTTGATCCCTGTCTTCGCGAAGTAGAGCTGAAATGACTTAGCAAATTTGGAAAACATAGGAAGTCGCCTCCGAGAAAGAAATAGCCATAACATATAAACGAAGTGAGCGAGACTCCTTATAAGGAAAACAAAAGCCAATCGTTTCCGCAAATGCCAATAAATCAAACGCATTTCGAGGAATTGAGTAGAAAAAGACGTGAAATCGCCGAGTATAACTTCTACAACTGTCTCCTAAACAAGTCCGCGTGTCCCCGATGCTAAAACTCGGGCCAATCATCTTGCAGTTTTTACGAAAAGTAGCAGTTTTATTGGTTTAGGCCGAGTCAATAAAAATGCTATTTTTTCGTAAAAGCTGCAAGATGATTGGACTCGGATAGAATTCTAATCACATCGTGGACACACGGACTAAAACGGGAGGCTTGAGCCTTGCTTCTAAAATCATCAATGTTACAAACTAAAACGTAATACACAAACGCGTCACATTTTAAAATACTGAATAATCGGCGTACTTCCTGCGCAATATCTCTCGTGTCTATTTTTTTTTTTAAATCGCACAGAATAATAGACGTCGAGGCGATCGCCCGTTGTTCGATTGGATGGTAACTGACAATGAGATAGTGATTTCGAAGGAATGGAGATGAGACTGATGAGAGGCACGCTTCGTCGATCGTATTAATGCGAGCGCGTAGTTTGGAAAATAAAAGATTCATCATGTAAATTATACAAATACTAGTGGTGGTGGACGCGCGCGAAATTTCTCATTATTATATAATGAAATATAATTTTTGTAAAGATTTAATATTAAAAAATTTTTTATTCTTTAATCTTTTTCAAAAACCTAACGAACTGTCAAAACTGTCACAGTAACTGTTATACATCTCAACGCTGCGAGCTACTCTCGTAGTACGAGGCCAAGCGAGAAAACCAATCAGCATGAGCGAAAAGCTGTAACAATTAAAACCTACATCTCCTTTCTAAAAGAGAAGAAAGGAAGAATATGACTTGTGTTTACGGTATTGTATACTTATATAAACGCTATTTTTACATACCTCGTAAGTTTTTAAAAAGTAAAGCAAAAATAGCGAAAAATTAGCAAATAATTTTCATGTCTTATTGGTTACGTTCTGATAACTTGGCACAGTTTATATATGTACTTATATATTAAGCTATCTGTGCCAAATTATCACAACGTAACGAATAAGATATGAAAATTATTTGCTAATTTTTATTTTTTTAATAAATTTTTTTGCTTTTTTTGAGTTTTTAAAAAGTTACTTAATATTGAGCTATCATAATCGAACCGTTGTTTTTTAAAATCTTTCCCGATGTTTGAGATGCGAAAATTAGATCTATTTCTCGATAGCGGAGAGGAATCGAACTACTGCGAAAAAAATATAGATTGAAAATTAATTTCGACCTTTTTAAATCAGATGAATAAAATTGAAGCGTAAGTGATTTCAACAACTTGATATCTCCGTAGGTAACGTCATACAACAGACTGATGACAATCTCAAAGTGAGGATGAAGTAAACGACCGACAATGCAAGATAAAGTCAACGCGAAATGCGGACTCGTGGTGGCATCGTCACGCCACGACGCAGATATGCGTCATGGGACACGGTGCGTCAGTTTTAATTAGCGCACGCCCGACATCGATGCCGGGGAAACCATCAAATATCGGGCCGTCGGCGTGTTACGGCCGTTAATAAAATTCCGCGGACATCGGTTGTCCGTCGGCCATTTGCGGAGACGTAAAGTCGGTTCACCGTTACTCTCATGGGCGTCCTATGGGATTATTCACGTTCGATCACGGGATTCCAGAAATCGTAGGGAAGCCGCGAGATGCGTCTCGTCGCTGTATAGTGCGTTTCAACATGATCAACCCATTCCTGGCGATCCTTTCACCAATTCAAAGTCGAGCTTTCTGATTCGGATCTTAACGCGATTTTTAAATTGTTAACCCGTTTGCGGTTTTTTGTGTCAAGTTGGCTATCAATCGACATAACGTATTGCATTAATCTATTATATACTTATTTAAGCATTTGAATTTATACGTTATCATCGTTATCATTATAATCGACAAATTATATTGAGATCTCTATAAATTCCTCCAATAAAAATTCTTTGATTCGTGTTAAACTAATCGATTAGACAAAGCAATGGAGAAAATACTTGATTTTTGCTCATTCGCGAGAAATAGTTTAAATCGCAAAGAGTTATATATATCTTATATCCATTTCTACCAATGTAGATTTACACTGTAACTTTAATCTCGATTTAACTTACTTTTCATCTTTGTCTAGTTTTAAGAATATGAAAAAAATGAAAAGTAAATTAAACCGAGTTAAAGTTAATTCGTTATATATAAATTCTGTTCAACTTTTGCTGCTTCAAAGTCCATTTTTCTTATCTGTACAAAATTTGCTAAGATCTCGAGTTTTATTATCGCTTCAACATCTTCATTAAACAAGCAACATTTCGCTTCGCCTGATCTCTAACACTCGATAAGAGATGGTGATAATTTCGAGACACTGCATAAAATCCAGAGTCATTAGATCGTGCATATATCTATGTTTTACGACAAAGCAAAGATCAATGCCGAAACAATCGTACGTTCTGAGAAATAATATATTTTACTATGCATTACGCATATCGCACGCATTAAAACGGAAAGTGAGCGGCTGTGTGTTGGTTGATCGTTAAGCCGCGCTAGAGAAATTAAATCTGTGACATTTCGAAACGCCAATATTCCATATTATTATTAATTCATTATTGCGAACATCCGATGTAAGTGCACGTGTATCTTGGCTGCTCTAAATAGATAATACATCTCACTCCTAACGAAGCATCGGATTCATTCCGTATTTTTAGCATGTTTTCTTCCAAAATTAATTATTTAAAAACGAGACTTATATACTCCCTGGTTACTCAAATAATCAACGCTCTTCGACGCAGGTGCACCAAGGCAAGACTAGATGCTGCAATTTTCAAAAATTAAGCCGTGTGCGGGAGAGATACTCGTTTTTATACCTTCCCTGCAGCAATGCTTGCCAGAGGCTCATATATCTTTCCCGGGAAAAATTGTGCACTATGCAAACTGAAAGACGAGATACATTCTGTATTCCTCGGCTATTAATTCTCCGTGTGCAATAATTGGCTGTTGCTCACGTCGCCGTAAGCAGCGTTTCGCGGTAAGGAAACACACGTCGTTAAATACGGAATATATATATATATATATATATATATATATATATATATATCGCGCGCGCGCGGGGGGGAATCGCCGATGATGATGATGATGATGATGATGATGATGATGATGATGATGATGATGACGGCTGTTGATGAACGGTTGAGATACTTGCGTACGCTACCGCGAGTCTTGTCTATTTTAATTATCATCAGGCGCTGCAGGCCGGGTCCGATAAGCATTTACCCGTGACAGAGAACCGTGCAGCACGTCGGTTCGATGAACGCGTCGATAGCGGCGAAATGCGGGCGCGTTCTCGCCACCGTATGCGGGCGACGCTCTATGCATTCACTACGACTACACTATTCTATGAAGCTGCTGTGACGATGCGTAAAGTTTGACCCGCGGCATGCACTCACGTACACGGCGCGGCGCGGCGCACGCACGAGACCTAGGCTTGTACCGGCGTAACGCAACAGCGTAAAGGCTCGCAACGCGTGACGGGACGATAGTATAGTTATCGACGGTGAATGGTACAACGGCGTTGTAGCGAGATCGAGATTTAATCAGATTCTAAATTAGGAGCCCGTGCGACGACCAGACGTTTCCGCTCGCTCTCGATTTCGCTCCGTCGAGTTTCGGTGAGTTCGCGCCACTTGGTGGGCACCTCGAGATGCAAAAAAGCTGCGGCATGAATAAATAATGCAACGGTGCGACCGTCGCACGACAGAGTGCACCGTGTGATGCGCGCGATGAAAGCTCGGCGAGTTTAATCTCGAGCGAATTTTTACCCGTGTACATCTTCACCGCGGATCTTCGCGCGAGTCGCATTTAAGTCACGCTTGGCAAGGCGCCGGCGGGTGTCATACAGGTGCAACACGTGCGCGAACGAAAGAGAGAACACTTCCGCGACACGAATACTCGGTAATTTTACCGCGACAGGGACAGAAACGCACTTACGCAACGCAACGTAACGTGAAGAGAGAGACCCGTCGCGTACAAAGTGCATTCTAACGCACTGGATATTTCAACGTCCCGTGAAAGCTCGTATTTAATAATTCTCGCGAAATGTCTGATTAAGCACTGCTACTCGATCGCAGCTGCATCGATGGCGCGCGCGCGTTTGGCCGCAGTGAAACATAATATCAGATACGAAGATGGATGGCGAGCCTCTACCAGTATTCATGAACGTTAATTCAGTCCTCACGCACGTTAATAACGCGGCCAACATTGCATATATAAGATGAACATGACTGGAGAACGGTCGATACGAAAGCACGTCTGCATACGTCGGGAACTTTTCCAGCATAATTTCTTTCAAGCACTATTTACCCTCTGCGCTCAATCCTTTCACTGTAGTCTACGTATGCGTCCGGATTGGAAGAATAAAATTGAAAAAAGAAAGAAAAAAGAAATTTAACTGCGCAAAGAGGAAATACTTAAATTATATTTGTCAAATTTAATATTTAAACTACTCATTAAATATGTGTTAAATCAAATATGTTAAATTCAATATTTGTCTTAATCATTCGCTATGAGAAGTCAAGATCTCACGGAGGGTCAATTGATTTCGCATCACTAATTTTATATTTCTATAATTATATGGAATTAAGTTAAGAAATTCTTTAACGAGTTCTTCCGACGACGAATGAAAATTTTCATATAAAATGATATTGTAATGCATTCAAATTACATTGAAATGTAAATAGATCTGTAAAACACCGATTCTAACTAAGCAAGTAAGATAAAGAGCTCCAAGTTTGCGGAAAAAAAACCGGCGGAATGATCTGAATCAGTATTGACAGTGTAAAGACATTATCGCCGGCTCATCGGCGGAGTGCCAATCCATAATGCACGAAGTCGTGTCTTTCGCAACGGAACATTTCCACGAAACTACTAAATTCATTCGGTCGCTACGCGTTTCCGCGAGCCGCGCCTTGCGAAAATACGGCGTGAAATCTGACACGATTTTGCAAAATGCGCGTCTCGGTTCTGACGCGGCAAAAAAAATTTGCGAAAATTCGGACCTGCGAGGAAATTCACGCTACTCGCCTGATGAGCTTCAGGCGACCTGCTCTCGCACTCGGCGACTACGTGCGACGCAGTTTTTCTCGAATCGATATCACCAATAATGGAAGACGTTAGACGAGAAGGAAATAAACAACAAAGAGAGAAATCGAATGAAGCGAGTCGGACGAGACGAATCGCAAGCGAGTATACGTCTCTGGCGCGACGCCACGCGGTACCGATCATTGCCAGGCTTTAGCATCTCGCTGCACGTTTCTCGGAGCGATGAAATCTAATTCCGGCTTCGCATTGCCCACGTGAAACGAATATAGCGATCGTCGTGACATAGTAAACTCTCTAATGGTGCGGCGGTACAACGCGACGGTCAATTCATCATGACGGCGGAACAAGCGGCGACTTAATTAAACTAAGAGCATTCGATTAATTAATTCGTCGCGTCTCACGTGGGCAACGTCTCGGTGCGTGCGGCTGTAAAGTATATACACAGCGATAAAAAAATAAAATAAAATAACGAGTAATCACGAGAAGNATGTTCTTATCATCTAGCGATAGGTATATTAAATAAAACGCATGAGCGACACCGAGACGCCGACGTGACCGTGGGTTGATAAAACACGTTCGTTTGTTCGCGTGGAAGGAGTTACCACGTGCGCGGCCCAATACCGACCGAAGGGTTTAAAATCCAATGCACGGCACGTGGCACGTGGCGGTACGTGATCCACGAGTTCGGAGTGCGTTGCCGATTCGCGAGAAAACCGCGACGGACACGAATCTCTCCTCGAAATCGCGCAGGATATTGTCATATATATTATATACATACATATATAAATACGCTCTGCTACGTTTTTCACCCGGCAAGCGAAAGGATTAAATTCTGGGAGCGATCGAAATTCGATAATTTCCTGGGCAGAGAGGCGGGGGAGAAAAATAATACGAATTCGCGCTAATCGTATTACGTGTCAACGAACGCGCGGTAAATGTACAATTCTTTCGAACGTGCGGACGCGCTCGTTTAATATCCCCGTAACGCGGTTTAAAAATCGGCAGTTGCTGAAATCGGAATACCGATTCAGACGCGAAACGTATCTTTAATCAAGCGCGATCAATAGAGAATTATATTTTGCAGAATTGCAGAACTAAAATACAGGTAGATCGCACGTAGCAAAACTTTTAGCGATACAGTATTGTATTTCCTCTTCGCGCAGCTCCGCTTTTCTTTTTTTTCTTGAATTCTTTTAATCCGGTTTTGCACGTATGTTTTATTGAAACGGTTAAACGTCAAATCTGCCCTTTTAAGAAAGCTTTAAATCCAGAAATGAAAAGTTTTCAGAACAATCAATTTTAGTATTTAGTTGACCGCAATAACATATTAAGTAATTTTGTAACTTCAGGGTCTGTTATTCATTACATGTCAATTCAATCTGGACATAAAGCATTCTTGATTCAAAAGTTACTTAAGGTGTTTTTCTTCAGTTTTGAGTTAAATTTAGTACTTAAGATTGTTCAGAGTTGGTTAGTAATATAAAAGTAGAAATATAAAACTTCTTTACCTAGAAAATCCCTAGAAAATGATTACAAAAAACCATAATACGGCCACAATTCAGTTATCCGTTTCTTTGGAGTAAAACTTCCTCGATAGGGCAATAGTTTTCTCTCATACAAACATCGCATATGTTATCGGACTGACAATCGAATAAACGTCGAATCTAGAGCTAAATAGACACCAGAAGAAAATTCACGAAAAAATCCAAGAAGCCAGAATACAGGGAGGAAGCCCATTAAACTTGAGTTTACCCTGAAAACCGTTGCGGTTTTACGGTGCGCGCTCTATCCAAAATGAAATATAAGTAGAGCAGGCGTTATGGAAGCGCAACTCTCTCGCTCGCGCGCGCCCCGGCAAAAGGACGCCGACGGCGCGGCAAATGTACGCGCATTGGATACTGTTGCGCGGTGTAATCGAATATTACTCATAAAATGCGGTACGCGTAAGCCGAGCGATACGCTAGCCTTCATAAACACGACTAAAAGCTCCGGCGGGAAGCTCTCCGCCCGGGAGCCATGCCGTAATGCTCCACGTCACATACGCTCGCTCTACGTACATACACCGCGTGACGTACGCAGTTTTGATTTCCGCCCTCGAGAATCTATTTCTCCGTTACCAATCAGAAGTCGCAAGCTCGCGGTGAGCGAGAACATCTCGCGAGAATTTATGGCCGCAGTGCATTGTGTCTTTCATTTAACTCCCCAGTCACCGTGCCGATGAAGGTCTTAAAAAAATCCCAAGTTTAGCAAAACGCATTTTTTTCGTAATAATAAAATGCGAACTTTAATCATTGTCATTCGCAGACAATGACGAGCGCGCTGGGCAATGATTGAAATAAAGAGAACGAATAGGAAAAAAGTGTCGCGCTTCAGACGTATAGTCTTCAAAGAATATTTTACCGTACAAATTCTTTAACTAAATTATTATCAATTTTTTCCTGCCAGATCGAAAGGATCAAAGTTACAGCGTACTCGACACATTCTGTCAAAAAACAGACATTTAAATTTTCAGACATAACAGTGTAAAATTATGAATTGATCTTTTATATCTCTCAAGACTCTATGTGTCATGTTACAAAAAATAGCGCGATGACTGAAATGTTAATATACGTTCATCGTTATAATTGTCAACGGCCGAGACTGACTTATTTTTTCTGATAATCATTAGTGACTGTCATATGGAGTGACTATCAAATAAAAATTATATCACATTTTTGTGCAAGTCAATACTAAAAATTTAACGCTATAAATTAAATGTATTTTATTGTTCTTCATATAAAATTATTTAATCCGGCGTGAATGGAAAATTAGGTAAAAATACGTTTAATGGGGAATATGTTAATCAAATAACAGCAATAACCGTACGGACCCGCGTTTGCTTTGTATTATTGGAAACAAAAAGGATTGGAGCAAGAGGGTTGAATTCTCGGGACATACCGAGCTGCGCTTGGCAAAGGACATTTCTTTTTTGTAAAAGAGCAAACGCATATAGGCGGTATCAGATATAGCCGAGTTATATCGCAATGTCGAAGATTAAAGAACTTTAGGCGTTGCTTAATTAATTTTCAACGGTAGATCTTTCTTCCTTTTTTTTCCGTTCGCCTCATCAAACTGCACGCGATCGCAGCGCATGGGCAGCCGGGCGACGAGCTGCACACGTGACTCTTACAAAGGCAAAGCTGGGAGAGGAGCAGAAAGAGAGAGGGCGACATAACAAAGCCTCGTTCATAGCTTCTATCTTTCGCTCGTTCTTCCACGAATCCCTCTCGCGAATCAATGATGTCGCTCTTTCTCTCTCCCGTTCAACCCAATATAGAATGCCGACATACCGAGACATTACACCCTTCTCTTTCCCCGTCCAGCTGCACACGTTCGTACAACACTCAGCTGTCACTTTCCCTCTTTCTGCCCCACTTCCTTGGGTCTCGAGAGGACGGTATTGTCACTTATCATGTAGCGTGGCATCTTACCCGTTCATACTGCCGTCAGCTCCCAGCGTCGACGAGCCGGCGCGTTTCACAGGTCGACGGGCGCGAGGTTAGGTCGGCCGCCAGCACGTCCGATGACGCCGCACGTCGCGAGGTCGGCTGCCGCGGCCGCGCTCAGCACGGCTGCGTGTCAGGCGGTGAGGAGCGCGCCGCGAGAAAACAACAGGTTGCATGCACCACCGCCGTCCCCGCCGTCGGTTCGTCGCGAGATATGGCGGACGGCAGACGGATCGACGATCAACGAGCGAGCGAGAGCGCGTTACGAACGGGCGGATCGACCGCGACCGCGACGCGGACGGTGACGGATGACGGATGACGACGAGCGAAGAGAAGATATCGGGCAGGAAACGCGATACGATACGATCGCAGACCGTCTCGTTCTTCTCCCCTCTCGCGCGTTTCTTCACTCCTCCGTCCGTCTCCCTCGCTCGGCGCCGCGTGCGAGAAAGGAGAGATCTCTCGTCGGTTAGGATTCCGCGACGGATTCCGTATCGTACTCACGACATGCCCGCAAGGATGTTCGCTCAGGAGATACACGCTCGCGATACACGCCGGCACACGCCCGGGGACGCGGAGGGGGAGGTCTACCACCGTAACAACGCGACGCGCAAACCGCGGAGCCGCGAGCGGACACGCGCTGGCTCAGGCTCGCTGCTTTTCGGCTGCGCCGGCCGCGGGACGGGAGGTGCACCGTCGTTGCGCCTCGCGTCGCGCAGCGTGCCGCCATCTCGTGACCGCGGAGATGGAGCACGGAGCGCGTTCCTCGCGTGCACGCGACATGGCCAAATTATAATTAGACCGGAAATCGACGAGACGAAAAAGTCGACGCGACGCGCTATTCGTGATTCTGACTTTGAATCGTTACACGGATCTTTTTGTTATTTATTACGCAAACAAACGAAAATCCATTTTATCTACAGCCGATCAACAGCCTCCGAGAATTCAAGATTTTATGTTTAATTATAATTTTTACATTGACGATGGAATATCATGAGGCTTTATGTACTATTTAAGGTTAGTGTATGAATGAAACTTTCTTTCAAGAGGATTTTCGTGGCAAATAAAATATTGATTGGTTGTTGATAAAGATTACAATAATGGATACATTATACTAACTCATATAAACTTAATTATATGCATGAAACGTTTAATCTTTTGAGGATCGATGGCTCTTTAAAGAGCCAGCTCAAAATAGTAGGTAATCGTTCAAAATTAAAAAAAAGTTCACTTTTTTAAATTCTTTACAAATTTTATAACTTGATATGCTTCAAATGAACTCAGAAAAAGAAATCCTTTTAAAAAGGATTCCATAGAGTAATATAAAAAGAATTCTTTTTGTATTTGAAAAAGGCTTTTAAATGTTTTTAGAATAAAAATGGTATTGAAAACGAATTCATTTTTCATAATCCAGAAATTCAAAAAGAATTCTTTTTAAATTTCTTATGCTATCTGGGAGAGATTATTTATTTTATTAAACTTTTGAATTTTGTAAAAAAAAACATTATATTTAACTATTTAATTATTTTTTAAAATAAATTTCTCCTCTTGGCAAAAAAAATTGATTCTTACAGATTAATATACGTTATATTAATTGAAATGATGTAATACTATTTAAAAAAATTAATAGGTAACGAATAAATAATTATTTCGTAAGTAAGCTTTAAAAAAGATAATAATTATATAAATAATTATCAAACGTGAAAATGAAAGAAAAACGATAGTTGTAAATATAGGAATGTAAAACTTTATTATTCTGTTCAAATTGAATCAGATACAGATACTCGCCGATAGCAATTCTGAAACATTGTTCTTATCGATGAGATTAAAACGCGATTCGAGAAACGCACCGTACGCTAACGCCATCTTGGAAGTTCGCGCGGGCAGGATAAAAGAGAGAAGCCGCTTCGTGATAAGAATCTAATCTGTCTATTGAACAAAATTGATTGATCAAATGTAATATCTAAGATGCGTCGCACAGAGTCAGTCGATCACGATCTTTCATATCGATTAACACTTTCCCACTTGGCACCGTCGCGTAATAATTGAACGCATCATTGACACGGTGCAAGCCGAAAATCGCTGAGACCCGAGGACGAATCACGCATTCCGACTTGTAATCCAACACATGCTGCACAGTCTCCCTATAGAGAAACGTCATATTCCGGTCACATACTCGATTAATTGTACATATAATTATTTGGCTCTTAAAGAAAACAATGTCGACCTGTACACTACGGTGTCGGCGACTTTATAATGCTCCGCGGCAACTGCGAACATCGTGCACGTCGTCGGCACGAAGGAAAGATCGACACATCGTTTGTTTCGCGCGTCATCGAGGACAGCGACCAGACCAACGTCGTACTCCAAGCTAAAAAAGAAGCGTCATATAATATAGAAAATATTATAAAATCTACAACAAAGACTACGGACGGAATTTATAGCTCAATTTTATATTCAAAATGGTTTCAAGTCGATCTGCTCGATCGAGCTCCTAACTAATGAAATGACAGCAAGTGTAAGATTTTAGATTCTGGATTAAAGATTAAAGAACGCGACATGAAGATTAGAATTCAATCAAGCAGAACCTTGATCACAACGTATTAAATGTCGCTTGACCAGCAAGTTTAATAGAAATTCATAAAAAATAACATTTGTTATTCCATAAATGCAATTAATATTAAAATAATAGTTTATATAAATCGATTTGAAGTTTATGTTATACAATTATTGAATACTACGTAGCGTTAACTCACACATTATCGCGTTTGACTTTCAAAGCCAAGTTCATTGTTACTTGCGAGACAATAGATGGAAGTGTTTAATTCGCAAGCAAAGTGTTTTAGACTGATTTGATTGATCGAATTCTAATCCTTAGTTTGTGGTCATCGATTTCCAATATACAGTCTGATACAGAAGTTTGCGATTAGCTGCTGGAAAATTACAACTTCAGAACACGCGCAAACGTGTCTTTTTAGACGAGGCTTAACGTCGTACGATCCACTTTCCACATTTCTAACTTCCGTTTCACAATCGCGATTCTTGCTACCTTCGACTATCAATGAATCTCGTAATCTAGTCTTGTAACGTAACACGCGTGATTTCACCATTTGAGAGCATTCCGAAAGCACTGTCCGCCCTCGGTCTCGATCATCACGCGCACTTGTTTCTTTCCGCTAATTTTCTTCAACTTGTACGGCAGGCAATGTCCATTTCTGCATATCACCGCCGCGCCGAGCTCCGCACACAACTCGGCCCGTCTTGCATCATCGCATATAGCTATCGACTACAAAGAAGAGAGATACAAAATTCCGTCTTTTTGAAATAATAAAAAAAATAATTAAAACGAGAGAGGATAGTTGCAGATAATAAAGGATTTAATCTCTCATTTGTTACATTGACCAAAACATAGATAAATATAACATAATATATTCTCAAGAAGAAGAAGAATGTAATTTTCATTCTTTTTTTCGTAGTATATTTATTGTAAGAAGAATAATGAGAGTGAGATAGATACTTTCGCTCCAAAGACTCGAGTGGCAAGATCGATGACGGCGAGAGCAGAACGCGAGTGCTTGGCGTTAACGAGGAGGCATTCGTTTCTTTGGATGCGAGCCCGACGTCCAATCGCCAGTAACGCCGAGAAATAATCATCCATGACGGCCGCCGCGTTTCTCAGAGACACCCGTCTCATTAATCTAAACACGTCCTAACATTTATCCGGCTCGATTATTCTCTACTCAGCGAGACTGATCCCGCGGCGGAATGCGGCGCGCGTGAAGAAAGTCGGCAGTACGCAAACTGACGGTGTGGTATTTACAAATTACAGTCTCACGAGTGTATCCGCGAGCGGATCTGAAGCATACAAATTAAGACGCCTCTCCTCTTGGGAATAAAACGCCCTACACTGTAATGTGCCAGGCAACTCTCGGCCAGACCGCCGCAGACGGGATAATTGTGCACGACGACTTCCTCGCCCATCTGATAGCCTGTCCGCTCGTGTGCCAGTCTGCCCATTTCCAGAATCCTGCCCGACACCTCGAAACCAAGGACCATGGCCGGCTCCGAGACCCTGCGATGCTCGCCGCGCCAGAGGAGCACGTCGCTTCCGGTAAGTCCGCAAAAGTGCACGTCCACGCGAACCTTTCGACAAACCTCTTGCGAATTTCGTGATAGAAAGGGCAATGGAGAACGCGTCACCGGCGAGCGAGCGGAGAAAGTGTCTATCGCTCGCTGAATTTCTGCCTGGCGACTTTTAACCTTCGTGCTCGGATCGCGAATCGATCCTTAAGTGAAAGTGAAATTTTCACAAGGCGAAGCCCACGGGTATCGCCTTATAAAATTCCACCGTTAGACCGTGACCGTGCAACGCGAGTCAAAGTTCACCGAGAGTCTGGCGTTTTACTTTGTCAGTACAACTATCTTAATATGTCCGCGTAGAAATTGAAATGCCGCGTGCGGAGAGCAGGAAGTGGAGATTAAGTCGCGGTTGGCGTCGAGTTAAATGCGAAAACATTGAGTTTCTTCGAGAAACTATAATATTTTATGCAGTTAAGATGAGACAAATCGCTAGATAAATCAGTCGTGAAAGAGTGTTTTCTTTCTATGAACCTGCGTTTGCTGCAATGCCTCCTCGGGAATGTCCTCCAATTTCAGATTATGTGGTCCATGCAGTACCGCAGCTCGGAGTTTCCTTCCGATTCGCTTTGGTTCCATCACCTTCTGAATTTTCCTTTCCAAACATGTAGCCAATCCATTAAGCTTGCTATATCGCATAAATATCTTCATATCTTTCTCGATAACTGCTCGAGACTCAGCGAGCAACATAATTTATAACCTGTTACTACGTCTAGACAATTTTCTGCAAATTCCTTCTTTCTCGAAAAAAAGATGATCGCACAGCCAATCGATCATATTTATGTTTTCTCTCCGCGCGTGATCGTCTTTTTTGTAAAAATTACAAGATTTCTAATGAAATCTTGTAATTGATTGTAAATGATTGCAAAGTATAAAAATTAAAAAATCGAATTTATTACTGTAAACTACAAAATCTGTGCACAAAGTGCATAAAAGTTACATCTTCCATTATTTTAAAAGCTTCCTATTATGTTCAATTGTGCTTTTATGTCCATTCTTACCAATAAAGATTAACTTTAATCTCGATCTAACTTATTTTTTTTAATTCTTAGAAGAAGAAAAAGGTAGTAAGTTAAATCGAAATTAAAGTTAATCTAGTTTAGCTAGTTTTAGTTAGTTTTCTAAACAATCTAAAACTTGCGATAGAGCTCGAGCATCCTACGGTGATTTCAGAGGTGATTCTCGATTCGCAGTGACTCCGGCGCTCAATTCTTCCCGTATAAAAATCGGTCGGTTTACCTTCTCGTACCCTCAAGGTAAGCGGCTCTCTCCCGAGAGGCAAGCGAGCCCTCGCCTTGGTCTCGCTATAGGGCTGGCTCTAGCACGCGTTCGACCTTCTGTCCGTTCCTAAGATCCCCATAAGGTTGTTTATCTATTCGCTGCTTTTGGCATTTACCTCTCGCGTTTGTCCCAAGCTAGACCGGCTCGTGGGACACGCACAGCTTAATGGCCTCGGCCGTTAAGCTGTGCGACGTCGTCATAACTCACGCCTACTCGTTTCCTGTTCCCTGTGTCGCGCCACCGTTTATCGTCCACCTTACCCTCGCCGAGATGTTCTCCTGTTCATGTGAGACGGAATTGACGCTAGACAGATCGAATAAGGCGAAGAGTGTGAACCACTCGCGCTACCCTTCCCTATCCGTTCTCGTCTTATATACTCCTAGTCAATCCGAGACCCATTGCGCCGCTTCTAAAAATATAACGCCTACGGGTTGCGATAAAATTATGCTAATGTAATCCTAATCGGTACCGTGCTCGCGAAAAGTGGTGGATGAGAACTGTCTCGCAGAACGGTGAAAGCGTCGCGTCGCATCGGCTTGAAAAGAGAGACGGATGACGGATATCTCGAGACGTCTTTTTCTCTCGAAAGATAGGACGCCACCGTGCTTTTTATAGTATCCTTGGAGGCCAGGACGAAATTTGTTCGAACCTGCTCAACCGTAACTGATTCGCCACTTGGACTCGCGCCGCGCCGCGGCGAGTTTAATGCTCGGTGCCCGCAGACCGAAATGATACGCGACATCATTCATGATACCCTGATGGAGTGCAGTCTGAGTTTGGTATCAAATGGCTGCCGATGATAGGACGAGTCACGAAGCAAAACGAGGATCCGGCATCGTCATCTTGCGCCGCAGCGCGAGTGGGAACAGCGATGACCCTGTAGGCATTAGTTACAGCGGAAATGGACAAACGGTCTCTCCGCTCGATGTCGCGCGGACATCGCGACAATATGTCGCGTATCATCAATGCTGGCACATTTACCGTACAAACCATTACAGAATCTTTAAATAATCTCTTTGCGAATTCTATTGTTAATTCAATTTTTGCTTAGAAATAATCGACGTTTATCACGTAATCCCCTATATCTCTATTAAATCAAATCTTGAAACCTGTATTGTGGAGTAAAGTCTCTTTGAGATCATTTAATTGATGTACTTTCCGGAAAACATAATCCGTGAAAAGCAAATACTGAAAAAAATTGTTTTTATATTGATGAAAGAATCTGTCTTTAAAATACCATAGAAACGAGATATTTTCCTAGCTTTATTTACAGATAGATAAAGTTTTTAGAAAACTGTATCATTTACGTCGAGCGCCGTAGCTTTCGAGCATCTGCGTTTGGTTCACTTAAAAACCGCGAGTAGTCAGTGACCCTTTCTGAGTACACCATAGCCAAGTGAGGGAACCCATAACGCCGTCTTGGCGCGTCTGATCTGGTTGCCTCCATCTTCTCGTGCACTCCTGATCGACCGGTAGTCCCACTTTCTTTCAAAGCCGTTGAAGCGGCAAATCTTTTTACCCTCCGGGGGATTAACAAAGGGCGGCCGATTAGGCACTCATGAGCGATCCTGAGGCCTGATGTGATCCCGATCTTTCTGGAACCGTCTTCAGGGACGCGTCCTCACCCTTCGGTCGCGCGTACGCCGCGCCGAGGAACGCGCGGTGCGCGGCGCGGGTCGATAATAGAATTAAGCTCGCTCGTGCGCGTTCGTGTGCTTTATTCATTCGCGCGAGATACGTCAGCTCAATATACATTTGCATTTCAACGTGAACAGTTCACGTTGCATGGCAACTTGTGTGAAACGTTGTAGGATAAATAAATCGAATCGCTGAATGTTTTCTGTTGAAATTGAGAGAGTTTGAAAAAAATAGGAAAAATAGAAAAACGCTATGAGAGAATCATCAATATCAATTTCATTCAGAGCGACGCGTGTTCCTTTTAAACTTGAAATTTTTTTATTGCGTGCCCGGAAATCAATAATGATTCAGAGACCGAAGGTGAAATTATCGAAACCGCGTATCCAGACCGTCGTAAGGTCCGTCCGCGCCGTGCCGCTGGTCAACAAAACGAGATTTACGTTTCTCGCAAGTAACACGCGGAAAAGAGCTTTATTGGCACAACATTATCTTCGAGATACACATGGTGCGTCTCGGAGGTCATCGTGGGATCTCCTGAGGGATGAGTCCACTTTGCATAGTCCTATGCTTCCCTGATCGCAGGTGTTTCGTATTACACGTGGCCGTAATCCCTGGAACACCCTGGACGACGTCGACGCGGACGTTAACGGCAGCGGCCGGCGGTTCCGGCGGCGATCGACCAGACCCGTGGGAATCCTCGTGCATAATTGGTGTCCGGAATTTACATTTTTCGTGTAAAATTAGCATATTAATAAGAAAGACGGCGACAGCGGCCAGGATAGTAGGATGAAACCGCAGGAGAACCCGCGCCGCCGTGGTTCCTGCGGCCGATGCCGACGGCCGAGGATCCTTCGAGCCTCCTCGGGCACTCTGCATCCCTGATGGTCGAGTCTCCGCATTTAGAACTCAATGGAGCGAAACTAATTGCCGTCATTATGACGCTACCGTGAATCCCACCGGCGCGGCGAGCACGAAGACCACAGATGCACGCGGCGAATTCGCGCGTCGATGCATACACACACATACACACACACACACACATATATGCATACACGTGCACGCACGCACACACATATCGCAAATGTGCATAACTCTGCATCTCCCGCGTCGAAAATCGCGTTTCCGCTTCTGGATCTTCGCTCGACGTCGATGGCATCTTCGTTCAATTCGTTCCTTTTTCAACTCTATTATTTTTTATCTTTTATATAAAATTTTTTCAATGGGTAACAAATCGCGAACCGTCACTTTTAACAAGGAGCAAATTCCATATCTGCAACACAGCACACATTTCACGATGTTTATTAAACGTATGTACGTAAGTTGATTATCGATACAGCGCAGCGTTGGATATTCCGTGTAAAACGTGACAAAACGTGATTTCGGAGAAATGTAAAAGCCGGCCTTTTCCGCCGGCAAACTCCACGATGATGATGATCTCCTGTTAGCACGGATATCACTTTTCATTTTTTTCATATCTCATCATCGGGTTTCTGTGGTTTGAGGTGTAACGGAGCATGGACAGAATGGACAGCCCTTTTTACTACCTTACCAGACCCTCTCGTCAAAGGATCTTGTTTCTTTTACCTGACAACAGAGTAAACGAACAACTGTCACGCGTGACGCATCAGATGTATTATGATACAGAAATTAAAAAAAAAAAAGCGTCTACGTCATACATATTACATAGAAATAACAACAGATCGGATTACAATTTATTCAATGATAATTTCTAATCTAATTTTTATGAAGCTTTAATGGAAACGCGCGCGAGATAATATCTAAGCGTGAAAAACAATTACATATGATTCAATTTTGCAGCGTATCCCTATGGGGGAATTTAACACACCCTCGAGCTCGCCAAAAGCGCGTTATCCTTTCGCGAAGGGCTGCGATCCTGGTCCCACGTGTATCGCGATTCGCTCTCCAGCTTCCATTTACGATTGTCCTTTCGCTCGCGTAACAGTTTCGCCGCGACGCGACGGCGGGTTTCCCTCCTCAGCTCGTAGCTTCAGGCCGAGATACATTCCTGGTGGGAGATGTATCGCGATAACCTGAGCCCGCGTTTAATACTTTTGCGTTTAATACATTCCAGCGGGAATTTCCGACGATACCATGGTATCGAGAGACGTTCCAGTTCCTCGCGATAATGCAATCCTGTCTCTCCGTGTTTCGCGAAAACGTCGACGGCATCGCACTCGAGGAGAAAGAGTCCGTGTAATAGATGCGAGGAAATTAGTTGCGATCAGGTAGATGTTATGTAAATTACACAAGAAGTCCGAGACTGCAGCACGCACAAAAAAAAACGCGCCGAAGATCGACGCAACGCCGCGAGATGACCGCTCGCGAGATCTCGCGACGCGAGGGACGGAGGAACGGAGACGCGAATTATGACGGGAGAAAAGCGCATCGAAGCCATATTACATGCGCAGTGTAAACAACTCCGTTACATCGGCATAGCAGGAGAATAAACGGGCCGAGGAGGTGACAGGGCGGGAAATCGCGAACCAGAGGCACATATTATCGCGAAGGAAGAAGGTAGCCTTGTATCATTGTCATCCATTTGTTATATGCACAGCCGATCTCGAGTAAAGAATAGCTCAGCCGAGTAGCCCAACAGCGGGACGGTGACGCCACGCGATCATGTCATTTTTTTCAAAATAATATAGAAATGTAGATACGTGGCACGTTTACGTGCGATAGTCACGCATGCATGTTACGCGTGTCGTTATTTCTTCGCAATTTCGGTATTCTAAAATCATGCGTCATTCACGCATAATATTTGAGGCAAAGGTTTTACCACTGGTAACTGCAGCAAGCAATGCTCGATATCGAAATTTTCACGTCGACGTGATTAATTTTAATCGAATAACCAGTAGATATAAATACATAAATTGTGATGAATAAGAAAGTTCTTGCAAGGGATACAAAAGGGTAGACTTGACCGAGGGAAAGGCTGTAGATAGGGCGATTCATATCTCTCATATGTCGCAAGATAGGAGAGCAGGATGCACAGGAGCTACATTATGATGCGAGCACATCATATTTTCATGGTGCGTGATATCTTCATACGGCAGGGTCCGCACTTGTCATTCGCCATGCGTGTCGGAATAATTTCCTGCAGAAAAAAAGCATCACTTGAAATATTTCTATTTACATTTTTATAGCATCGTAGAGCTAAACTGAATTATTCAGTGTTACATTAGTAATTATTAAAATCAAATGTCTTAAAGACTTATACACCCTTTTATTAAAGAGGAGTATTGCAAAACCACATAATTTCATATATTCTTTCATGTATCATGATGATTCATAAAGAATTAAGTAAACTATAAATATCAATAATACAGAAAAAATATGGAATACGAGTGAATGAAAAAACATGGATGTTATTCAGTCAATATTTGTGATAAAGTTTGCAATTTACAAAGATTTATTTCAGCAAAATAAATATTTATATCATAACATAAATTACATTCGAAAATTTATATTTTTTTTCATTTCGAATAAAAAAACGTATGACATTGGATAAAAAAATAAAACGTACAATTTCATATTGAAAATAATAAAAAAATACAGTTAAATTTATCATATTTCAGAAAAAATTTTCGATAAATGAGAAAATATATTCATCCTAAAGGAAAGGATTCGCAAGTCCAATATCCTTCATCTACCTTTAAACTCTGATAAAATCCTGATCAAAATGCGTGGATGTGTTTTTACAGATTCAATTTTCTAAGATAAATTTTACAATTATAGATACAAATCTTTTTCATATCATATCTCGTGTAGATTTAAAATCCAACTTTTTTATTATTCTTAACTTTCGTCAAACATCGGGCAATTATTTTGCAAGAAATGCATCAGTTTTAATATAGTACCTGATAATATAATAATAATTATATATGATGCAACTACATTCGTGATCTCACGTTTCGTTATCCATATAGTGTAATATAAAAAAGAAAACTAAAATTTGATGATATATAAATTTTGTACGATTGTTAATCGGTAGAGAAAAAAATTTCTTCTTAAAATATACATCGACATGCTTGTGTTATGCTTTTGATCTTTTGCCTCTAATGTAATATAGTATCAGGCATGTAAAGCTCGAGTATCAATAATTCCTGCAGTACTCTTGATCAATAGTCTATCAATACCGAGATCTATAATTTTTCAATGTACAATTATATTCTTTCCTTCGAAAGACGCTTTTTTACCTTTTATCGTATAATATAGTAACAAAATTTCAAAGTTTGACGATAAATCTCAAAGAATATTACGAAATGAATATTCGATGTTTAAATGCTTCTATTTACACTTGGCCTTCCAATATACAGATTTTTCTACGTTAACATCCTACTGGAAATGTAAAAATTGGATAAATTCTGTAATATCGTCAATTTGGAAGATCAGACTGTTGTTTTGCAAAAAGCTCATCTTCATCGCATTTTCCCGTACTACGCCCTTCGGTCTTTCGATGTAACGCAGTACCAGGAATCCAAAATTCGAGGATCGTGCCGGCGAAAGGCAAGTCGATATCTCGAGACTCTTGCATCCGACAAAGCGGAGCGCGAGCGACGAGCCAGTCGGTGGTCTCTGAAAACTCGTTTGGGCTCCGCTTGATCGTTTCTCGCGATCGGTTCTCGGCTCTAGGCTTTCGGCGCGGCGCGTGCGGTAAGGAGAAGGGAGCAGCTGCCGGCGCGGCGGCGCGGCCCTTGACACGACCCTTACGAGGGCCCGCATGAGAGCGAGATCGCGACGGGCGCGAAGGAAGAGTCGGGTGGAAAGGGGGGGACGGAGAGAACGGGAGAGAGACAGAGTGATACGTTCCAAGGCCAAACGAGCTCCAGTCGACTTCTGGGATCCTGCTAAAAATGCGTGGGCGCGGTCTCCCCGAGGGCTGGCCGAGGCCGTCGAAGGTCGCACCCTTTTTCGAGCGGCTCGCGCGCCCGGCCCTTCCGTCCAACCTCGCGGCTCCCAGCCGCGCCGGCCGACCGGCTTCGCTCCCCGAGAGCCACACCGCCGTCGATCGCTCTCTCCTCCTTTCGCGTCGTCCGCACGAGCCTTCGGAGCCGCGAGGTTGGTCCAGCCGGCTCCCTTCGCCCTATCCTCGCCACCGATCCCCCAACACTGGTACCCGTTTCTCCGCACACGAAAACACACACACTTGTACGCAGTAGCGGATTCTCGTACAGGCGCGCGAGACGCACGAAAGCTCTTCTATTGTATTTCGTAGATTGTTCAAGACAAGCATGTTTTGTGGCTTTCTCATGACTATTATCATGATAATTTTGTTTCTGTTAAAAAAAAAAGTGAAAATCGTATCTCAATATCGTGTTTCAGACTATTGCTCCTTCTCGCAAAGTCTCTTTCAATTATTAAAAACAATGCTATTGAACGTTCTTCTCATTTTCAGGTTTCTAAAAATCTGCTTGCTTTATTTAGAAATGTCGAGATTATCTTGCGCACGGGTCCAATCCGCATCGAAATCCATCACTGCGTACACGTTCGTTCGCACACACACGGACATACTTTTGGGCGATTCACACGCATGCCCGTCTACCCCATCCTGGAACCTTCCCACGATGTTCTGCGTTGGGACACGACCAGCAATGCGCAATGCGCGCTGCGCGATTCATTATGGGTTTCTGGAAGGGGCTTTTCAGCCCCCTGGCGATAGTTTCAAGGGGTGCACCCCGCGTGTTTACGCATGCTGAAAGGACGATCCGTGTTGCTCGACCTGAATGAGGGTAGGCGGGAAGGCTGGTCTTTCGCATCCCCGGGGTGGCGACTTTGCAGGATGGGTCAATCGATTGTAAGCCACGACGCGGCGACGCTCGTACCGGGGTTGAGGAAACCGCCGCGGGAATTGGGATAGCAATGTTAATTAAGAGCCGGCAGCTACAAATGCATTCCTCTCTCTTTATCCTGATTTATATGTATACTACATTATAAAATCAATTTTACTAATTTTACTACAGACTTTAATATTTTTTAATTAAATTAAAAAATCAAATAATATAAACATTATAAAATTATAGTTTTTTAACAATGTACATTTACGTTTAAAAGTATTTTTTTAAAATGTAATTTGCAAAAGAATTTGTAGTTTAGTCTTATTTATTCATAGGGAATATGAGAAATACTCTATAATGTAAAATTTTAATTAATTTTTTCGAATATTGAAATCAAATTTTGATTCATCTTTCATGTTTAATAAAAAATTCCTATATGTAAAACAATGATACTTATGTTTTATACATAATATATATGTATGTATGTATGTACATGCTTTTTTACGTGACTAATATTCAGACGCGAAAATAATCCCAGGCATCTTAGGAATCCACACTATTTCAAGTCCACACTGGACGCGTAATACACAGACCCGTCAGCATAGCAGAAATGCGCAAGAGCAATCAAGATATTGCACCGATATTACAACGGTATGGCTGCTTGAAGAGCTAGGAGAACATGAGGTACGATCTCTTTTGACATCACATCTATTACATTGCATGATATACGTATACATGTGGTATATATACACTTATACATATATATCTCGCTGGAACGTATGTACGTACGTTGCTCTATCCAATGCGTGAGAAATTCTCAGTCACGGTCGCAGTATTCGATTAACAATTATCCTTTGTGAGTTTATTTCGGATTGATGTCATACTTATATCGTTTTTAAATCAGCTTAATATTTTTCGCTATTCGTCGTTGTTATATCAATGTCACATAAGGTACGATGGATTATATTGTATAAATCAAAGTAACGTGGAAGATGTCGCTGTCGCAGCACAACTGCGCGACAAAATTTTTAGCAAGGATAAAGAAAAAAATTAAGGCTTTTGTCAAAATCATTCATATGACCCGACATACAACGAGTAACACGAGTCTCAAACTGTAAGCTGACCTTAATTGGCTTAATTATTAAGATAGTGAGACACTCAAATCTCTCGTGTTGCTGTTGAAACCGTCGACGCGTTCTCGACAGTCGCACGACGGCGGACGTATCGGTGGCCAAGATGTTCGACGTTCCGTTATACGAGTATATGCAACAAAACGATGTAATTCATAACAGAGTGGAATCGCACATTAAAGGTCCCGCTCACCAATCGGCACCGTCTTCCACTGGTTCATCGGCGGATGATCAGTTCCTTGGGGTTCCTGTGTTCCTGTTCAAAGAGCGGGGGCGGCTCCCGCGGAGGGCAGGCCGTCAAACTCGCGGGGCGGAACCCTGACATGAAGAGGCGGTGCGGAATCGCGTGCCGGCACACCGCGATATAATTTTAAGAGCATATACATAATTCTTTCTTCTCGTTCGAAAGATTGTCCCGCAGAGAGAAGATCCAGATGATCGATCGGGGCACGAAAGACTTAGGATCGTCCACGAAATATCGTACGCATCGGTGACGACGAAGCCGAAGTCGCGAGGATCCGCTGGACGAAAGGCCGCTCCGAGGGAGACGGAAACGCCCAAAGGTTAAGGTGTATGCCGTGTGACCGCACGGATATACGCCCAGAAGACGCGCCGTAGGAGGCCCTACTCTCTGGTGAACGAGCCGCGCTCTGATTACAACGATTAGGCGACGGCATCTTCTTGGGCGTAGCGCGATCTCGTGTCTGGATGACGCGGAAGGCGGACTTTGGGACGGACTTGCGTTTGCCCTCTAGCTTTGACTTTGCTCAAAAATTACCTACATTTTCCTTTTGCGGTGCGATTGTACGATCTCGCAGATTCGGTGCTTGATTCTGTTCACCCGCATGATTGATACTAAAATCACACATACTTGTATGAAACAAGATGTTGTAGAATTTTATTTCTATTTTGATATATGAAAGAAATGAAAATTGATGATGAATTTATACGTGTCTATAATTCCGATAAGATATTTCCAAGACCATTCGATATCTTTGACGTTAATTTTATTCAATTTTACTAATTGCACCGTGTCAAATCACGTTGTGTTACACGAGCGAAGAGAAAACGGTCTCGCAAAGGCTTTGAATGCGAATGAATGGTCGGGAATGACAGCAGGATCGTTTTCACCCTAACGGCGAATCACCCACGATGATTCAAGCCATTAACCACCGCACCGCCCCTTGGTGGGGACTGCAGTCGACCTCATGCCACCCCTATTTCAACACCCCCTAATTCGAGGGTCGAGCAACCACCTCTGCACCCTCCATGTCCACCTGATCGACTTGTTTACTCTTGTATTGTCTAAGATCGTCACAGGTCATCAAGCGGTCGTCATTCACTTCCGGTATCCTCACCGACGATCCGATCGATCAGCCGAGGGGGGGGGGGGGGCCCGTATCGCCTGGAGAAAGCAAACGATTTATGCTCGCCTACCACTCTTGTATGGTGCCCAATGGCGGATCACGGCATTCATGGTATCCTGATATAGTTGGGCCGCGTCGGTGTTCAAGGGGTTTCTCTCCTACGGAGAGACTCCAGCCGAATGCCGACCGTGACCTGAATCGATTCGATGACGCTCGAATATACGATGTAATGCCAAGATGCCACACCGCGAACATATCACAATCGCCAATAACGTCGACGTACGAACGTAACGGCGCGAATACGGTGATCATATCCATAATCGATACATATGAATATTAATTACACCGCAGGTGACAATGTCCAGGCACCCATCAACCTACAGGAGGTCTTCAGGCGCCCAAGCCGAACAAGGCGCCAACCCTAAAAACCCTTCGATATAACCGTAAAGAATAAAAGAATAATCGTATGAGTGAACGAAAGATGTTAACTTTGATATAAGATTAACTTATTGCATTGAATTTGGAAAAAATAACTTTATGCACTGTTAAAATGGATAAAGGTCTACGTAAAAATTCGGTTGCAATTAATGTGATAATTTATGAATGTTTATAAAATTATTCTAATGTAACGATAATGCAATTTTAGATATTAATAGTCATTGATTTTTTTATTTTTAAATTTATTTTTATAGATAGTTGGCATCTCATCTCGAGGGTTCATTCTTCGAAAGTCTTTAACTGTCAGTTATACATATAACATTCCAAGAATATTAATATTTCGATAATGAGATAACTTTTCTTTTAATAATCGCAGTTCCTGATATCTGTCATTAAAGAAGCGTATAAAGTGTATTGAAACATCGTTTTTAAAAATAAAAAGATTTGACATGATTTTCCATGAACCGTAATGCTGTGCGGTTATTCCGAGACACAAAGATTCGAGATGTGCAATTTTGCGTGGCCGACGTGTATTAACGCGACATTCAACTCAACGACACGACATATATTTAGCATCTCGAAGCGGCGGGTCTTTCGCGCGATGTCATCGACCTTGAGAGCGTGGGTTCTCCCGTGCCGAAAGCGGCGACGCGGATTTCTCGCGCGGATGTTACCCTGTGAAAAAAGCGTGGGTGGAATCCCGACGAGGCGAACCCTTTCGCTCCAACCCTGCCGGCCACGGAGATGAATCGCGGCGTCGCGGTCCTCCTCCTTCTGCTCCTCCTCTTCTCCGTCTTCTCGCGTCCTCGTTCGACGAGGCGGACGAAGCGCCCGGGCGAAACGATAGTTTCCGAGGAGCGAGAGCGGCGACCAGAGTAGCATGAGTCCCCAAGGACGACGGTCGAACGGCCATCGTCGACGATCGACCGCGCGCGGAGAGACGAACGAACGAACGAACGAACGAATGAACGAACGAACGAGCGAGCGCGCGACCCGACCCGACGCGACGCGACGCAACACGACGCGACGCAACTTTCTCGCATGGGATGCTCGCCTGCTGCGAATATGTGAATATATTTTATTCAACCCTTTCCCTCGGGCGCGGGATTAAATTATTCCCGCCGCGGGGTTGCCACCGTCGACTTGCTCTCCTTGTCGTGACGACAAGCGGCGCGATGGTCGAAAGAATTGGCAAAGGGGTTGGCCTTTAAACATGCCAATGCCGTCGTCTTTTAGAGCAAGAGAGAGAGAGCTTGATAAGACATTTTATTCTATTGTAAATCGTTATACGAAATAAAATGTAATAAAATAATAATCATTACAAATTTAATAAGACAAAAATTTCAAAAATATTTCTACAACAATTTTAAGTAAATTAAAAAATATTCTTTTTATAACAATTATATATAAAATTAAATAGATAAGCTGTAGGTAAACACGAATGGTAGATTATGTATATAAAAAATGTAAC